>JFFI01002290.1:160079-212396 GCA_001563125.1 Colletotrichum salicis
TCAAGAGAAAGAAGCAAAACGTCCCCTGTCATCCTTTGTTCATTTGTCAAAGACGTACATACAATCCCAAGTCCTCGAACCTCTGTTCAGGTTTAATGTAAAAGTGTGTCTTTCTGCGCATTTCTAAGACTTTCCTGAAGCCAATGAGGCCAAGCGCGTAGTCCTGCCGCTCTGGAATAGTCCCCTGGCAAGTAAACGTGGCCACTGCGACCAGAGACAACCTGTTTGAAGATGGCATCAACTACGGGCTCCGGCTCAAGTATCTTTGACTTGAAGGGACCCGAGCTGTGGACCTTTTCAATCAAAGCTGTTCTTATGTAGGTCGGATGGATGATACTATTCATCGTCCAAAGTCAGTTTTCCAAAGCTTACTTCCTAGATCATCAATCTTAGACTCACCTCGTGCGCACTCTTGGTGCCTTGTATCGGTGCCTCAGCTCCTGGGTAAGTCCTTCATGCAGGGCTAGCACGCCAATCTTGGAACAAGAGTAGTCCACGTTATTTACACCCGTCACGAAGCTCGCCATGCTTGCGACTGATACCACGTGGCCATGGTTATTGTGGATCATTGAGGGTAAAAACTCCTTGATCAAGAGGAAGCTGGCAATGATGTTGACGTCAAAAACGTGACGAATTTGTTCTTCAGTCTCGTCTAGCATCGAGGCAATCTTCATAACGCCTGCGTTGTTCACCAAAACCGTAGGATCGCCGTGATCTTGACGGATTTGGCCTGCGACCTCTTTGATCGACTTGCTTGATGTGATGTCCACTTCATAAAAGTACGCATTCGACGCTAATTGTAGCTTTAGCGAGACTCGTCATTCGAGATTCAGCAACGCAACCAAACTTACGCAGCGGAGTCCTCGGTGGAACAACGTCCAGACTGATCACTTTGATGCAATTCTTGGCTAGCTTACGTACCAGCATGTCCCCAAGGCCTCCGGATCCGCCGGTAACAACCACCAACTCCCTTCGCCAGTCATACTTATCTTGAGTGAAGTTGTTGAGAGTTGCTTGGCTCAGGAAACTGTTGGACTTCCGAAGCGCGGCTATTCCAAGCAGCAAGGAAAGAACAAATCTCGACCAACCACGTCGGAAGACTAGCTTCAAAATCCTTGGCGTTTTGAGGTTGTGAAACAGCTCAACAAGTTTCGCGGACAAAGCTGAAGGCGACTGAATAAATGTGGAAGACATTGTGTCCCGAGCCGTCAAAGAGTGAAGTTGGAGGGAACTAGCCGGCGCCTGGTGCTATTCGCCGACCACTCTCTACCCTATATTCGTCGGATCGACGGATCGACTGCAAAGCCGGCGGGCAACACCCGTTCTCCGTCTGATACTTCCCCGCAATCGCAACGTCCACTTAGGTTTGGGACAGCTCCTTCACCGTGTAGCATATTCGCATGACGAGCCGAGGCTCAATTGAGTCCGTGCAAATGATCGTGCGACGCTTATGCATGTCTAGGAGCCGAAAAGCTTCCATTCGCTCCGATGGCGAGTCGAGCGACGAAATTACGACACAGTCGAATTGGTCTTGTATTGAATAAACTCGGGCAAGGACTCGTGTAAGACGTTTTGCTTGAGCTCTTTCAACTTCCATGAAACTTTGGAGGATATCAGCATGGGGTACACTATCGAAGATCGATTCATCACATCGAGCCGGAATGGCCAAAAGATTGCTATTTCCATCTACAAACCCGACGGAATGAAATACCCAGCACCCGTCATCGTGATGGGCCACGGCATCGGAGCCATCAAGGCCGCTGGCCTGGCTCCTTTCGCAAGCCACTTCACAGCCGAGGGTTACACCGCCGTCACGTTCGACTACCTGGGCTTTGGCGAGAGCGAGGGCTTTCCGCGGAACGTGCTCGACGTTGGGCATGAGCTACAAGACTTTCGCGATGTGATCAAGTGGGTTCGGGAGCCGGAGCAGAGTACGTGGGTCGACTCATCACGCATCGTTGCTTGGGGGAGTAGCTTCGGCGGCATGCACACCACAGCTCTCATGGCTGAAGACCACGAGCTGGCGGCCGGTGTAGCGCAATGTCCTCTTGTTGACGGGTTGGCGGGCGTGACGCAGATGCCGCTTCTCCGGTCCTTGAAGTTGACGATGACGGCTGCTGCTGACATCGTCGGAGCGTACGTTGTGGGGACGAAGGAGCCGAAGTACGTTGATCTCATCAGCGATGGGTCCACCACAGCTGTCATGGCATCGCAAGAGGCTTATGATGGCTGGCATCGTTTGGCGCCTGACGACGGGAGAGATTGGCCCAATGTTATTGCTGGGCGATCTCTTCTGAATATCATGATAAATCGGCCGTTGTTACACATCCACAAGAGTACTCGCCCATACTTGGTTGTTCTCCCTACCTGGCATCACGAGGCATCATTAGGTGCTGCTGAGGACTGCGTCAGACGTGCTCCCTTTGGAGAAGCGTTGAGGGTCGATGGTGGCCACTTTGACTTGTACAAGGGTGGAATCGCGTTTGAGAAGAACATTACTGGACAGAAAGAGTTTCTTAGACGTGTACTGAGTAATACTCAGTAGGTAATTTCCGAAATTGAAATCGCGGCCAGGTTGAGCACAGTTGAAGGTGCCGAACTTTTCCGGCGTCAAAGTGAGAAGGCATTCCAGGAATCAGGATATTGGACATATTTCTACTGAATATAAAGTAAATGGAAATACTTTTCAGATCTTCTAGTTCTACGCTATGCTAGTTCTCTAAAAACGAAAGCAAGAATCGGTCACCACTGGTAATTAATACACGGCGTCCAACGGCTGTTCTCAAGACACGGCAATGTCATCGATAATGACAGGGGCAGCATTTGAACCAGTATCCCAGGAGAAACCTATGGAAAGGGTGCCATTGGCTGTAGTGGGAGTAAAGGTGAAGGTGTGTTGTCTGTAGCCACCCGCGTCGCTGTAAGTCGTCAAGCACGAGTACGTAGGGCTGCCACAGACTGGAGACGGGCCCATCATGGCATCGCCCCAAGCAACATAGACCTTCGCATTGTCCTGTTTTGTTGCAGAGTCAAGGCAGCCTGCATAAAACGTCACGGTCCTGGCGGCTCGAATGCACAGGCCGGTGAGGGATTGGTAGACGTAAGCCTGGCGATTCGAAGTACCGTATGGGATGAAAGCGCTTTGTGACCGTGTTAGCATTTGCTTGATGATACCATCTGTCGTTGACATGGAGAGTTTGTGACTTACAGAGCTGAGCAACCTGAAGTTTGATGGTTGTCCGAAATAACAGCTTGCGAAACTGGATTGCTGGGTTGGTAAAGCGCGAAGCTCCAGCTGTTAAAGCCATTGTCGAAGCCACCGTTCTGGATATAACTACTGCCTGTGTATTTGTTAGATTCTCTGCGGAAAATTCAAGTGTCGATCGAAAGTACTCACTGGTGGTTGCGCAGCATCTATTAGCCGAAGTAACTGAGCTGGACGAGGACGATGACGTCTTTGAAGACGAAGTGGCTGCAGTAGTACTCGAAGAGCTAGTGGTGGTGATTGTGCAAGTCTTTGTGGATGAGCTGCTCGTAGTGCTCGTTGTGCTAGATATGGTGGAGGAAGTACTTGAAGACGCTGTGGAGCTTGTCGAAGACTTTGAAGTTGTCGAAGAGCTCGACGAAGAACTCGTGGTGGACGAGGTTGTTGATGAGACGGACGACGAGGTAGATGATTCAGTAGAGCTAGTTGTAGACTTTGAAGTTGTAGAGGAGCTCGAAGTGGTTGAGACAGATGATAAAGTAGAGCTTGTTGAGGTCGACGATGAGGTGGAAGAGGACGTCGAGCTAACCGGCAGAGTTAGAGGAATCGAAGCATAAACGTTGAGACGATTGCCTCCGCCATATAACTCTGCCGTGTTGCCCTTGCAAGGCATATCGCAACCATCCGACGCCGCTACACCTCCATTTCTGATTTGGCTATCACACCAGCATTCTTGCGAGTACTCGACGCCGGCGATGGGATAACCAGCAGCAGAACACGCCGAAACACAACCACCAACAGACATGTTCTGGGTACCGCCAACGACGCCAACGTTGACCGTGAGAGCCCTTCCAAGGACGTTGTCCTTTAGACATCCCTTTTCAGCCCATCCTGAGAGTATGACACTGGAAGCCTTGGGCTTGGCGGATGCCTGGTAGACGTTGATCCGGTTGGGACCACCACAGTACTCGGAACTGTTGCCGGAGCAGAGCATGTTGCAGCCGTCGAAGCCCGAAGAGCCCGTGTTACGAAGCTGGTTGTCGCAGTAGCACTCGGACGAGTATTCCACGCCGGCGAGTGAGTAGCCACCAGCCTGGCATGCGTGGTGCACTGCAACACCGACATCTTGGAATCGCCGGCTGCGACGCCAGCTCGGTAAGAAAGAAGTCTTGGGCCGGGATCGTTCTGACAGCCCAGGGATGACCAGCCTGAAGGGCCGGGGTTGATTACTGGGACCGCGACGCCGTTTGTGAATACCGAAATTCTGTTGCTACCGCTGCAGGCTTCTGTGCTGTCGCCGCTGCAGGGCATGTTGCAGTCGGTCTCGGGTTTTTTCACCGAAGTTGAAGTTAATTGGAAGTCGCAGTAACACTAGGAAATGTGAGTACGTGTATTTGCACGACGGAGGAGGGCAAATTAGCATGGCTTACCTCGCTAGAATACTCAACTCCCGCAACGGGGTAGCCTTTGCTGCTGCAATATGCTATACATGTTTCTTCAGTCATGGCATTGTAATCTCTGTATCCATCCCGTGATAGTTGTCGGATGCCATTGTTGTTGTCGGTATAACAGCCGGAGTATGACCATCAAGTTTGCAGAGTTGAGGAGGTTTTGACATCTCGACTTGCGATGGAGGCTGCGTTGGCGCAAGCAGTCAGCACCAGGAACAAGCTCAGAATAGAGATTTGAGGCTGCATGATTGTGCGTAGAAGAAGAGTTGAAAGGATGATGGGCTGGTTGTTTCGATACAGTTGACAAGAACAGTCTGCTACCTTATATTGACGACGGTATCATGATCGTCAAGTCTACCTGGAGTCTGTAGTTGCATAATTCCTTTGTGTAACACGTTGGATATTCCACTACCAAGGAAGCCACGAGCTCAGCTCTCATAGCCATCTTGCATATCTAGCGCCGGGTGAACAATAGCCTTGTTAGCAGAGGCGAAGTTGGATTGAAAGACTTTCGGGTGAACGTTTCCACTTCAACTCTAGAGGCCGAAGTAACCGTCCGACTCGTCCCTGATCTAACAGTGAAGCTAGCCTTTTCTGGCACTTACATTAAGACCGATTTCTTTCCTCCTGGCCGCCACCGTTCCTCACCAGACAGGAACGATGGCGAAAGTCCGAATGCCATGTTGTAACCCCACGTATCTGCGGCTGTTTGCCAAGCCTGGTAAAGTACCAAGTCATGGTCTGTAGCTATTTCTTGGCCTCGGTAGGAATTAGGCATCTTGACGGAGCCCATGAGGCAGTGAGAGCTATGGTTAGCGTCCGCGCAGTAGTCGGAACTAGTATAAAAGCGGTTGAAAAAGCCAAGTCAACTCATTGATGAGAAGATCCCGCGTCGTGTTCTAGCGGATGGAAGTGTTTCGAAACGCACGCTAGCTGGTGATCTTTGTCGGGTCATACAAAGATATCCATCCACAAACCGATGCCGCTCAATGATGTCTCAGTGCCCCTGGAGACCTCCCGCGCCGGTTCCTTTTCAGCTGTATGGATTGGTACGACGAATGAAGGCGTCTACCAAAATACCTACCTAAAGTAGTTTGGGTGAACTGTAACCCATTTGCAAGGTATCATGCGAAGTTGGTGCTTTTTAGACTTGACTCGTGATGGCGGCTGTCAAGTGTCAACCTTGGACTATGAGGCCAAAATATCGGTCTAGAGTCTAGACTGTAGCCATGGAAAATAAACCTCCAAACAAGAGCTCTTCCGAGTTTCTAGGCGCTTGCTAAAGCAAAACGCGACAAGCAGGAATAGGTAGGTTGGCTACGTGGATGTAGGAGAAACAAGAGGGGAGGGGGTTCTGCAGGTCATTTGCAGTCGCACAAAGTTTAGCCTATGCCGCAGGAATTAAGCTTGTCGGAACAAACGATAAATTGGCTTTGCTTTCCATCTAGCGGAGGCCCGTGACAGCCTCAGTCTACGTTTAAATATCGATACATCAATAGTGCTTAACACCTATGACGCCTTGTAGTACAATATTTGGTACAGTGGCCCCTTCTATTCGAGGCGGTAGGTCGACAAATGGGCCATGGCCGCGTCTCTAGAACAGATTCAAGATTAGCACTCAGCCCTGTTCAAGCATACGACGATAGCGACATACCTTTCTCAATCTTACTGGCAAATCATCCCGACGCCGCCGACGGGGGCTCTGGTGGTCTGGCACGTTGTGCCGGCGCAGCATCCACGATCGCCAACGTCGCCACAGTTGGCTATAGCTTGCTAGTCAGCTTTCGGTCATGAAGAACCTCGCGAAGTGCTCGGAACGTGTCAATGGGACTGGTGACTTGCCGCCCTTGGAAGCGCAGTTATCCTGCCTCGTAAACAGGCCAACATCGACGGATGCGGCAGAGACTGCGGCAACGATGGTGAAGAGAGTAGCGAGAGTGAACTTCATTTTGAGTGTTTGGCGAAGAGATTGTGGGTCGATATAGAGAGAAAGAGAGTGAGTGAGATGTATTGGTAGATGTCGATTATGGTCTGTTTTCATGAGTGCTTCGAGATGGAATTATATACAAGTCATTCGTCCACTTTGAACATTTGCGTAGACCAGGGGTGTCTCTTCTAGTGTTTGAGAGTCATTGTCATGTTCTCTTGGCCCCTGGTTCCTTCGCCAGGGGATTTACGATATCTCCATCAGATGTCGGTGGGCTTCAATCGCACCCCAATTACATGATGTGTGGTACGGATACGCTACTCAGAAGCCGGATCTCGGCCAAGTCAACCAGTGTCTAGCATATGCGTTCCTGGTGGATTGACAATCCTCGCGACAAACTCAATTATGTGGAGCGTGTGGGCAGCAGAGACGCCATTGACGAGTTGAAACCCTGCGAGTTTTGTGAAGTTGCCATCTCATGTAAAGTTACCGTATATTGTAGTTGCCACCCTTCACTGTTGCATAGGGTGTAGAGTATTACTGTCAGCAGTTGGCAAACGCCCCTGATTACATATTATTCGTAGTCCTCGGACACCGCGCGCTGTCCGACTACGCGTACACAAGTCACACACCTGACTCGAAGCTTGCCTCATCTTACAACGCCGCGGAATTATGAGACGATCTAGGGATGAACTGTGGGGACCAATTGTGGCCGTCAGTCGCTAATGCTATTCTATTGCAGTCCCGATTACCTATTACATAGTAGTTTCCTCAGAGATGCATATAAGTCAGTTGGGGAAGATAAGTTGAGCGCACTTTGTCCCTCGTGCAGCTCGAGTGGCGATCTCTCGTTTCATCTTCATCTCCACCCCAGACTTGGGAGAGATTCTCCCGGTGCTTCAAGAACACGTCAGGAGCCATAAGATGTGTTTCAGTAATCTTCGCGGTACCGTCAGATGAAATTTCATGGATCGCGTGGGTGTTTCGGGACGATCTTTGGACCGGTGATCGACTTTGACTTGCCAGTTTGAATGGTTATGAGTGATCGGCGTTGCTTCAGCCCAGACTGCCGGTAGCACAGCATGAATACCGCCGAGAAAGCGACCCCTGTCAACCGCCCATTTGAAGCTCGGTGTTCCCGTCTTCTAGAAGAAGTGGTTAGCTGGACTATCGCTCCCGCAAGCAACATCGGCGGAATTATGCCTACTTGGCCGTAGGACTACCTTCCATCTCGTTCTAAGATAGCTAGCTGCACTCAAACTCGACTCTTGACTTGCTATCTCTGAATACCCTTTCTGGACACCAGGCCTAACAATGTGTTCATGATTGGAGTCATGCTCATCTTGCTTTCTATAACGAGCTAACACACCTCAGTTAATCCATAGGTATCTTCTTCAACTTTGTATATAATCTTGGGGTATCAGTCGATTTCTCTCTTACTGTTCTTGACCAAAAATGAAAATAAATAAATGGATGGGGGAGAATACTGACCTTAGAACTAACGCCCCTGCCCGGATTCGAACAGCGCGCCCCTCAGTCAACCCGTAATCTGATTTCATTGGAGTATTTGTTTATTTAACCACTCGACTACCTCGCACACAGCTTGACCTGACCTCGCCGACCTACACGGGCGCTGCTGTGCTGGTGACGGGAATGGAATTGAAGGGGGGTATATACCCTTGGGTGCCTGGTGAAGGAAGATCAGGTGACTTGGGTTTACCTCCTTGGTGAAGCAGGAAGGAGAGACACGGAGATGGGAAGGAGCGAGGATGGTGTTGCCTACCAGTAACGGCACGTGGTTGAACGTCGGGTATAGAAGGTACTTGCCTCAAGCTAAGTTCCCATTTGAGTATCTATCGTACTAGGCAAGTATGATATTCACCCGAGTTCAGGGTAGCCACTGGTTCATATAAGGCATTAGTTAAGGTATATTCGTCTTCTAATCTTCAATACGTCATTACGTTTAACCTCCCTCATCAAAACCACTCCTCAACGTCCCTCCTGAACAAAACCTCACCCCCAGCAAGCGTCCCCCCAGCCAACGGCATCTTCAAAATCCCAGCTCCCGCCAAGTCTTGCGCCAACCTCACAATCAACCCATCACACCCCCTCGCAGCCATAACATCCACAGTAACAGGCAACATCTCCGTCGCATTCGTAACCGAACTGACGCTACCGACTTCTCCCAGGGGGAAAACATGGTCCGGCGCGCCGCTGAAGACGCTCAGTCGTCCGTTGGAGAAGCCCAACGGCGGGGTGGGCGTCGTGGTTGTAGGATAGCGGTTTCGGAGGGAGGCGCGGCCGGAGGAACCTACGTAGAAGAGGAGAGCCGAGGAGCACGTTGACGAGGAAGAGGTGTTGAGGGCAGGAGGAGCAGAGGGAGGCAGGATCTCGGTGTTGAACCAGTCCATGAATAGCGTCTTGTTGGCTATTGCGTCGTCGAGGGCGCTGGCGGGTTGCGCATCGCCCCAGCCCCAGCGTGCGAGGGGGACGGGGTTGATGAAGGGGAGGCGGCCGTTGTGGGCGGCTATCAAGTTTGGTGTTAGTCAGCTGACAAGTGAAAGAGAAACAAGGCTTATTCCTTCTTTCGAATGAGAGAAAAAGCAAAGGTACGAAGAGAGAAAGAACACGGAGAGAAACTTACCGGCATAATCAGCGTAAAACGGATCACGCACAAGCGGCGTCTGCTCCTTGGTGATGAGCGTAGCATACGTCAACCCCAAAACCTCATCCAGCGTCTGATTCCGCACACCCTCGGGCCCAGACTCGGCCCAAGCAGACGTCAAATTCAGCGCCGTCGCTTTCGTACCCAAGAACGCAACCAGGTCCTCGGCAAACTTATTCAGCATCTGCGCGGCTGGTCCCTCGTCGGTAGGGAAGTCGACAGTATACACCGTCTCGGGATACGTCACCTCCGCCTCAGTCTCAACCAGCGAGGTGTAATTCGCTCCGTACAGCACCTTGTTCGCCTCATCCCAGATCCACGGATCCCGCGTCAGAAACCCGGCCGTGTCGAGGGTAGGCGAGAGCGGCATCACGCCATCTAACCCAACCAACCCGTGCGAAGGCCGGTTCCCAAAGAGACCCTGCACGGCAGACGGTCCGCGGATCGAGCCGCCCGTGTCGCTGCCGACTGCGATATCCAACCACGCGTACGAACCTATAGATGCTCCGGCGCCCGAGGACGAGGAAGAGGGATCATTGTAGCCGTCGCCGCGCGGGTTGAAGGGGGAGTGGTAATCCACCCAATCCGCCGTCGCCGTCTCGCCGTTTGCAAACTGCGAGGGCTTCTGGTATCCTACGACCACGGCGCCCGCGTCGAGCAAGGCTTGGATTGCGGGAGCGGTGGAGGTCGCGGGCGGGTAGAGGGCGTACCAGGCTCTGTTGCCGTTGGACTTTTTGACACCGGCCAGGTCGTAGATGTCTTTCACGCCTACGCGGACACCGGCGAGGGGCTTTTCGGGAGAGCGAGCTGCGAGGGCGTAGAGGCGGGAGGGGACGCCGATTGTGAGGGAGGCGGAGGCGGGGATCTGGGCGGAGAGGGTTTGGAAGGTGGTGTCTTGCTTCTGGAGGAGGGATTCGGAGAAGGCGCCTGCGTAGTCTGGGTAGAGGCGGTAGGCTTCGTGGAGGGCGCCCGTTGATGTGTCGAGGAAGTAGGGGCCCGAGGGGATGTTGCTGGCGGCAGCAGTGCTAGCAAACGGCGCGATGATGGACTTGGTCTTGTTTGTGCCGTCGTAGCTTTCCTTTGTGAGGCATGGCGTATCGAGCCCGGCGAGGAAGATTACACCGAGGAAGGCGGGCTGCCAGACGTCGTCTTGGGATGTCCAGTTTGCGAAGAGGGATGTGAGGGAGGATTTGGGGAGGGGCTCGGCGACGACTGTGACGGGGGTGAAGCCGAAGGCGCGGGGGAGGGATTTGAAGTTGAAGGAGGAGTTTGAGGGGTTCCCCTGGGAGAAGGGGGAGACAAAGTAGTAGATGTCGTTGAGGATTAGGGATGCGCCGGTGGAGGTTAGGTCGGCGGCAGCGGCGCCGACGAGGGCGAGGAGTGTGAATGCCTTCATTGCTGGGTCTTAGGTGCCTCAGTCCTTGCGCTGGGTTCCTAGCCTGGAGCAGCGAGCCTGCTGAACGCCGTGGATGCGACATCTCTCTTTATATGAGGAATGTGTGTATTCGAACTCCAATTACAACGTCCAATCAAAAGGACCAATTCCTGGTATCTGAACGATAGGTCAGGTAGGTAGGTGGAGGGAGGGATTTTCCTTTTCCATTGCCCCAGTACAGGTTTATCTCTACGCTTTGTCTATTAGTTGCCTTTTTTCCATATCAGAACTAGCTCAAGGTAGGCAGCTGGATCCAAACTGCTTAGAATCAGGACCATAGCAAGAAAGCAATAATAATCATTATCCTGTCAGGCTTATCTGATTCGGTCAATGTGCCCATGACGGGACCTTCAGGCTTCGGGGGTTGCGGTTGCTTATCATGGGGACTCCACGAAAGGGACCATGCATGCAAGTCCGCATCGCTAGCTTGCAGAGTCTGAGAGCCGGAACCGGTTTACGGGCTGGGGTATCTTGTCCTTGTCATCGCTCTAGTCCCCGCCCAGATGGGCTGTGGGCACACGAAGTAGAATTAGCAAGTCCACTGGGTCGTTATCAAGTGGCCTTTTGCGGAACGAGGATATCGGTAAATGTTGACTTGGGGGTCGGAGGGGCAATCAGGACCACCTCGTGTTGACTCTCACAAAGAAATCCCGGCCGATGTCGGTAGTTGAATCGGTTTCCCGGGGCCGGACTCTGTCAGTTGAATCGGGAGTCGGTCGGCCGTCACTTGGCCCGTAGGATGTGCTGACAATTGCAATTGACCATGATCAACAAACATGACCTGTGTAGGTGCACAAATGGGTCAGATACCAAAGGACTGAGGTTACCATTCAACCTCATGCTTAGACGTCATCATCTGGGGAAAAGGGAACCCAAGAGTGAGCTGAACGGGCGCAAAGGCTCCCGACACGACGGTTCCCCCACCAAGATAACCCAATACGGGACGGTTCATCTACGGATAGTCCTCGTGTGTGTCCTGCGGGCCGGTAAACTCTGTCGGAACCGATCCGACACTCAAAGTAAAGACGGTTCCAACTGTGTACAAACTTCGGCAAGCTTATTCCAAGTTCCAGCGCTAGAACTGTGTCTCCACGAGAAAATAATCGAAGCATAGCCCACGCTAACGCCTGGCTCCAAGAACAGCAGATAAGCCCAACTCTGCCGGGTTATCATTAGTGACTCCCCGGTAGGTACCGAGATTGGAGAAACGGCCAAGTCTTATGACGAGTTGGAGTCAATGAAAACCGCTCTTGGCCGACTAATGCCGCTGCAGTTATCTCCCCTCTCCGATATCTCCAAGCCGTCTTCCCTGCGTCGGCTTTTTTTACACATGCAGTCACCAAGTGGGGGGCTACCAAGGTAATTATCGCAAATGCCGATAGTGATACGGGGACACTTGAAAGTACTCTGCAGTCTCTCAATGCGGGACTTTTCCCCCAAGGTACCGGCAGGTTCTCACCGATCGTTGAGAAAAATCATTACTCTCCTAAACGATAGAGACAATAGATTAGGCAAGGAAAGGCTCTCCAGCAATGTGAGGCGCAGCCAGTAGTAGCCCATAACGATTACTGAAAATGTTTACGTGACGTGGACGCCTCCTGTGCACTAAGTACTTAGATATCATCCATTGGAGTTGGGCATGACCGTTAGTAACGGGAAAATAGAACGCTTGGAGTATTGATCACCAAACAAGCAATTCTTTCGTCTGAAGACAACGGCCCCCTTTCCACCTAATGGCCGAAGAAGAGAACATAAGTCCCGCGAGCAGTAACCCACCCACTTTCCAGCCTCCGCCGTCAGGATAGCCCATGTTGAAAACCCCACACAACCCAGTTAACTCCGGTTGACAACCGTACTAGCTGACAGTCATAGGAAACTGCAGTCAGTTCCCTGACTTGACAATTCACAATAAGAAGACATGGGAAAAACTTGAAGTCGTATCGTCATTAAGTAGTCAAACTCATCAACACCTCCCGCACAACCAACCTTGTTGAGGTCGTCAGCGAGAGACTGCTTGAGTTGCTCGACAACTAGAGGTATCCTAGGATGTGCCCAGCCGGGCCATCAATGTTGTTGAAAAAATCATTCGACAATGGTTTTGTCCCAGCTTTTTCTGGAATGTTTTTGACCATCCCGCGCTCTGCTATGCAACCAAATTCCACGTAAACCGAAAAGAATGCCAATCAAACTGGCACGTCCTCGTTATCGAGCCAACCCTCCACGATTATCGTATATGAAGGAGCAGCCTCGCCTGCCAATCCCTTGCCGACATCCTCATCTTCCAACCACACGCGTTCTGATATCGATAAAGGCGGACTCATACGCCCGGCACACAAGGTATAGACTCGAATCGAAAGTCGTCCCGGTAAGCCCAAGCAGCCTCATGACCAGCCCAGAGTCTCGAGCGTGTTGCGCGCATCGGACGCGCTCATGCCGCTGACACCCAGCGAGCGTACCTGGGTGCCCTTACGCAACCGCTGCACGCCCACGGCGACCTTCCAGGCCTCTTCTTCATCCAAGACAAACATGTATCGCTTGCCTTCTTGGTCTCGGACTGTTGCGCGCAGCACGTGCAGGCTCTTTGTCTTCCACTCCCCAGTCTGTCCGGACGCAGAACCCATGTTAGTATCTTTGAATTTGGTGTCGCACAAGCCAAGACGACAGCAACTCTTGCAAGCACGCAACATTTCGGTTAGGTAGGCATCGGCTTCGTCGCCCGTGAGCATCTTGGTGGCACCCCGGTCCGCCGTACGGGCTCGCTGATTCGCCATCTTTTGAAACAAACCCGAAGGATGGTTTTGGGAATTCATCGCAGGGGCAGAAGCAGCATTCGAATTCAAGCAGTGCGGGGGGCACCATACCTCGACCAGCTTTAGCGTCCAAGCCTTGACGTCCCACTCGCGCTGCGGGACGCCGCGGACGTCGTCGTCGATGAAGAGACCTTCGGTCGTGATTCGCAGGATGAGCCCATCTGTCACTGTGCCAAACCCCGAAACGAGCTGGCTCGCAGGCGTCTTTGCGAACTGGTTCATGAACAGGTAGACAGCTCTGATGACAATCTTGTCGGGATCCTTGGTGGTGTAAGGGCCGCGCATGCTAGGCGGCGGCGTCGTTCTTGTCGTGGTGGCCGACGGGGCCCACGATGACTCGGAGCCGACAGAAGACGCGGGTCGGTGTCTCGGCTTATCGTATGGTCGGTATGAGTATTGGTCTTCGTCGACAGTGCGTGCCGACGGTCGCGGCGGTTGTCTGGCCGTGTTGGAGGATGAAGATGCGGAAGGCGCCGGCCTTGGAGGCGGCATGGAGCTAGCAGAGGGGGGAGGTCTCGGGGGAGCGGACGATGCGGACGGGGGAGGTCTCGGCGGCGTCGAAGCCGCCGTGGAGGGGGGAGCAGGGGGTCGGCCGTTGGGCCACATACTCGTCTTCTCGCCGGACGAGTAGGCATAGCTACTTCCCTTGCGTGCCTTTTCGGCCTCTTCGGCCTCCTTGGCCTTGCGTGCAGCTTCCTCTTTGGCTTTGCGGGCTGCCTCCTCCTCGGCCAGCTTCTTGGCCTTTTCTGCGTCTTCGCGGTCCTTCTTTGCCTTTTCTGCTTCCTCGCGCTCTCTCTTGGCTTTCCGAAAGGCTTCTAGTTGCGCCTCGACACGGGCTTTGCGGGCGGCGGCTTCGGCTGCCTCCTTCTTGCGGGCCTCTTCGCGCGCCTTGTCCTCCTTCTCCTTGTTGGCCTTGAGTTCCCGCTCCTTTGCTTCCTTCGCTTCGCGTTCTCTGGCGGCTTTGGCCTCCTCCTCGGCCCTTTCCTTTTCGCGCTGTAGTTTCTCTCTTTCCTGACGTTCCTTTTCAAGTTTCTGTTTCAAGTCTTCCTTCTCGCGTATCTCTTGTTCCAGCTTCTCTCGTCTTTCGCGGTCCTCCTTCTCCCTCCTCGCTCTTTCTCGAGCTTCTCTTTCGCGGAACTCCTTCAGCTTCCGCGCCATCTCTGCTTTGCGGCGCTCCTCGTCCTCCTTTGCCTTGCGCTCCTGTTCGCGCTTCTTTGTCTCCTCCCGTGCCTTCTCCCAGGTGTTTGTTTTCGGCGGATCAGGTTGTTTTGGCTTTGGTGGGGGAGGAGGAGGAGGATCTGGTTTTCGAGGTTCAGGCTCTGGCTCAGGTTCAGTTTCAGGTTCCTGAGGGGGTGGAGGCTGAGGTCGTTCTTGCCATTGAGACCTAGGACCGCCGTTTCCCGCGCCGTGGTTGGGCGGCGGGCTGTTCGGGGGAGGGCCGTTGTATTGGTTGCCGTGAGGCGGCGGAGGCGGCGGCGGGCCAGCATTCGCGTAGCTGTTGTTGAAGTTGGCGCCTGAGCCGTAACCACCGGGGCCGGGGCGGTAGCCACTCGAGCCGTTATTCGGAGAAGCGCCCTGGTTTTGCGACTTTCCCCAAGCCCAGGCACCCACGCCGACGGCTATGACAAGCAGGGCCATACCCATGTTTCCCATACCCTGGTATGTAAACCACCATGCCTTGAAGGCTGGCGCCATGCTCTGGAACATGACGACCATGACGAGGGCGCATGCGAAGCCAGCGGCGAAGCTAGGGCCTTGGGGCGCCAGAGAGGGTAGGTAGATGAATCCGCCACCCTTATCACGCTGGGGAATGACGAATATGTCATAATTGCCTGGGCCCAGGCCACTGCCAGGAGGCGGAGAGCCAGCAGTGGTTTTGGGTGCCTCGCCATGAGGCGGAGGCGGGGGAGGAGCGCTCATGTCGAGCGGACCTCACCTCTTGGTGGAGAGTGGTGATTCTGGCAGCAAATGCCTTGTGAGATTGTTGAACTAGAGCCTTGAAGCTCTTGTGGAGACCTGGGGTCTCGGTCGAGGTTGATGAAGCAAGCAGAAGTCTAGTGGTATCTCAGGAGGTCCATTGACGGTCGTTAAATCGTGAAGCGTCTGCACAGAAGCCATGAGCATTTTCTTCTTCTTTGAGTAGCAGCAAAGCTGTGTGCCATCTGATAGCTGGAAGGCAGGAAGTGGCGGTGGAATGACCCACAGCAATGGGAAAGTGAGAGAATATGGCAGTCTATAATAAAGTACTCACAAGCAACAATGCAGAAAAACAAACTCCAGAAGCCAAGAGGGAAAAAGACGGGCAAAGACCAAGACGTCAAAGCGAGAGAGGGGTCGGATTGGGTCTTTGAGAGGGTATTTGTCGTCGATGCTTGGTGTCTGGGCCGAATGAATCGTGTTCTTCCCGCTCCGGCCTTGCGCTTTTTTGCAGGTGGCGGGTGCTTGGTGGTTGAAATTGTGTCCGATCGTGGGGAAGAGGGCTGAGACAAGGAAAATATTCTTGTTGTTCTGGAACTTGCCCTGCTGGTTAGTAAGGCGAATATGGAAGGAATAGAGCTGTCTGGTGACACGGCGCCGTTCCTGGTGGAGGTCGGGTTTGGTGGTGGTGGTGTTGAGGGAAAATGTGACGGGGAAGGGGACGAGAAGGGGCCAGGAATTCTTTTGTGTTTACTTTGGGAATTTCTCATGGGCGCCCGGGTGTGGAGAGGTAGCGGCGGTGGTGGTGGTGGTGGTGGGATTGGGGGGGAGCAAAAGTTGGGGGTGTTTGATTGGGCGCTAGTGGCTAGCAGTACGTACCGAGGTCTCTTCAGGTATCTTAGGGCGCTAGAATGCACTGAGAGAACAAGAAGGAACCCTTCATATCGCTGTAAGAGACCCACTTAAACACCCACTGACCTCTTAGCGAATGGAAAGAATGGTGACATCTTGACAGCTGCAAATTGATCCAGAGGGAAGGAAGGCTCTGGGACACTCAGACCCGATACCGAATGGCAGGTGCTGCCGCCAGCTGGACTAAGGTACTTACCTCGCCCAGGGTACTATGTATCTTTTTGTCTCAGAGATGCTTCTAGGTGTCCGTCTCATTCTCTCTCCATTCCAACCCCATCTCTGAGATTCTCTTGTTCTCTGCTTTCAGTTCGCTAGCTTCAAACCTTTTGTTCTTTACCCGTTGCACCTGCATGTGGCCGCCAGGGGTAATGTCCTTGGCCGGACTGGAATGCCAACTGAGCGTTCGTCAGGAAAAGACTGCCATCCTAGCTTCCACCTCATGGCTGAGAGGATGTTCCTTGCAACCAACGGGACCCTGAAAAAATAAGACAAAAAAATCCAAACCACCGGATGACCAAGCTCCAGCCACCGCTTCCAGAGTCCCAATCCGTGGCAGAACTCTGCTATACGTGTTTCTCTCGTGCGAATAGAGATCCAGACGAGTCCTACTATTCTCTACGAAATGGCCTCTGGTCTCCCTTTTCCGATCATCAACATACCTCTCGTCGGAAGAACATTAGCCAACCAAAGCACGGCAAATGACCTCCGTCCTCTCAATACCAACAGATCATAACAAATCACCGTTGCCGAGCCCACCAAGACCCTCTTCGCCCACCTCGATCTAGCAAACCGCAAACGATTCAGACCCTCCTCCCCTCTTCCAACGGTCCAATCCCAAAAATTCACTCAATCTCCTGCCTATGACAGGCTATCCGCCGAGTCGCCTGCGGTCTGGCTGAGCGGTCAATCACTGGAAATCGCTGGGGGAAAGGTCCACCTGGGATGCCATGACAGCGAATCGCGGGTCTTGAGGCTATTTCCCCCGGTAGGCGGCAGGCCCTCCTCGGCGCCAGCACATCCACTCTGGGTGTAGGAGGGCGGTGCGGAAGAGGACGGAAGAGGACGAGGAGGGGGAAAAGAGGAGAGAGCCACCGTCAACAGAGTCCACGCGACCTCCGCCAGTCCCGCGCCGAGCACCGTTGCAATCACCTCGACGTTCATCACCTTGCTCTCTCCTGCTTGCCCAGCCTGGCTCATTGCAATGCTGCAGTCGCAATCGCAGTGCTCGCCCGATCATCCGTCGTATGCGAGCCCACCGAGTGCTGAACCTAATCGACCCAAGGGAGACCCAGTGAGCTGGACGGCACCGTTGGGCGCCAATTGTGACACTACGGCGTCATCTCATCTCAACGGTCGTTGTGGAGCAAGGTGCTTCTGTCTCGACTCTGCTTCCTCTTTGTCGTTTTTTCTTTCACCCTTTTTGGAACTTTTCCCCTCCCGGAAACGGTCCTCAAATTCGTTGCCCAGCAACCGCGGGAAGTCCCTTGCACCGTGTGCGGTGTGCCCCATCCCGGCGCTCGGGTGACGTATCAAATGCCACCAAGTGGGCGCGGCCACAACGTGCCACTGTGCCACACTAAACGTCTTTCTGCCGGCCGGCAACCTCTGGCTTTACGGCTACAGATAACTCTACACGACGTTCAGGCAGCCAAAGTTCGACTTGAGTCGTGGAAAATGGCACCCAAACTGACGATGGCTTCACTTCAGGTCGTTGATGCGACGAGTTCTATATCGCCCCTCCCCCTCCCCGTCACCCAATAACCATGTGCTTCAAATTCCATTTCCTGCAACGAGGCGAAAACAGGAGAACTCAGGGCGATGTGACGGCAACTGCATGCGACCAACCCAACGCTCCATAACGGCAGGGGGGTCCCCGTCCGTAAGCAACCGCCGCCTGCATGTGCATGAGGAACGGTCCGGCGCGAGGGAAACACATCGCGTCCCTACTCCAACTCCCGAGTCCTGTCCATCGCTGGTTGTTTTGGGCACAACGTGGCTGCTGTAGTAAGGCTGTCGATATAGGTCAGCATCCGAGGTAGCCTATGGTCGGTCTGTCATGCTGTCTTGGCTCGAACGAGAATACTACGTGCAAGCGTGAGGGTGTCATCCACGGCCCCTCTTGCAACCGGGCGTCGAAGTTCTTTGAAATTAAGTGGTTCGTCCTCACCATTGTAACAAGAACGACTTCAGTCTATCACCAGAGCTGCGCAACAGAGCCATCGACCCTGTAGGAAATGACGATACGCAATTGGGCGACAGGCTCACAATCATCGCGATCAAGGGCCCATGCCATCTTCCAAGCGGGTAACTGGCCCATCGGAGCTTCTTGGACGAGAATATTCCTGTCTACTCGGCCAGGGGGGGGCTCTGTACGAGTAAAACTCTCGCCTCAATGAGGCTCGGCCAGGCGCGGGATTACAGTCTCTTGACTTTGTGATCTTGACTTCTCTTCTTGAATCCCGATTTCGCCGCACGAGGATGACGAAGTGTCTGGAACGCGGTGTTGAAGTCCAGTGGTCCGGCTCATCGACCAAGGCCGGTCTACTAGTGTACACCGCGCCAATGAGCATCACTGCTTCTGTCTAGAAGTTTAGCATGCGAATAAGTACTTACCCCGGGTGAGGTCAGGTTGGCAAACAAGCCCCAAGAGCAACAACACATTCACTCTTGTTCAGGTGCAAAGCCATGTTGTAATCACTTTAAACGCACAACGCAGCCATGAATGAATAAAGTACCAATCTGGATGTACCTTAAGTAGATCTCAAGTCAAAGAAACTACCATAGGTACGATACACTGGTATTTCCAATCTCAACTTGAATAAGAAAGCAAAGGAGAAATCCAAGAGAGAAAAAATTGAGTAGAATCGCTATTGTTGCAAAATTATGTAAAATGTGATGAAAAAAAAGCCGCCCATCGTACTCGCGTACGTAACATTGACTCCAGGCACCACGCAAAAGAATCCAATACCCGCCCGCCGACCCAAAGAAACCACATCACGACACTGAGGACAGCGACCACGGACCGAGCAGCGAATCCACCCGCAACAACCAACGGCGACGCTGCTGCTGTTGCTGCAGACCGAGGCACCGTACCCGTCACCACAACCTCACCCTCCTCCTCCGGCGTCCCGCGTCAAAACTTCTTGATCCGCTTCTTGGCAACATCAATTTTACCCCCAACCCGATCAGCATCCTCATTCAACCGGTCCAGCATCTTGGTCTGCTCCGTCACCTCCTCGTTGATCTGCAGCCCAATCTCCTTTTGTCGCCGCACAATCGCCGCCAGGGTATTCACCTGCTCGTCCTGCTCGCTCATCATCTGCCGCTGCAACTGCACGACCCCACTATTGTCCAGCTCCCGCGTCCGCTCTGTCTCCGGCAGCGGGGCGCCCAGGACCCGTCCGCCCGTTCTCGCCCCACCGCCGCTTCTGCCGAGTAGTGCCGCTTTATCGCCCGCCGAGGCCCAACCTTCCCGTCCGCCCGGTCCGCCGCCGCCAGTTCTGCTGTTTCCTTGCGCCATGCTGTTGCTTAGCTTGTCAAGCCCTTCCCTTTCAACGCGAGCGGAGGAGAGCAGGTCCCTTCTGCGTCGTAATTCGCCGTCTCCGAGGCGTCCGCCCTCTTGCATGGCCCTCAGTCCGTCCGTTAGGGTGCTCACCAGCGTACCAGCCTTGACCAACGCCTTCTTGGCAGCAGCCCCGGCCTCGGCGGCAGCAGAGGTATTATTGCTATCCACAGCACCATCCCGCCTCGCAAGCTGATTCCTCGCATCGTGGAGACAGCTCTTCATCTCGCGGTGCAGATCGAGCCACGTCGTCGGGTCCGCCGCACCGGCGCGACCGCTGGTGATGAGGCCGTGGGCGCTGGCGGCCGAGTTCCCCGTGCTGCCTACCCCGGTACTCGGAAGGTTGAGAAAGGTGCGCCAGGCCGAGGTGTCGCGCCAGCGGCGGTCGGGGGACTCTGCGATGGCGCGGAGGTAGGCTTCGAGGCCTTTGCGGCGCTGTTCTGTGAGGTCTGGGGAGGAGACTGTGGATTTGAACCAGGATTTGGAGGGGAGGGGGTTGGGGGGCGCGGCGCCGATGAGGGAGGTGAGGGTTTGGTGGAGGGTTGCAAAGTCGGAGTAGCGCTTTTGGACGACGAAGGATTTGAGGGGGAGGCGGAGGGTGATGTTGTAGAGGGTGTAGGGTTTCGATTCGCCGGTCGAGAGGATGGTTGAGGGGATGGAGATTTCGGCGGGAGGCGCCATTGTTGGAAGGTTGTTGTGGTGTTGCTGTTTGATCGAGGCTTGGAAGTGTGAAGAGAGGAGAGTTTTTTTCCTCTTGGGTATTGGCGATGAGCGGGGGATGGGATTGTTTGTCGGGTTTGGACGAGGCGGGAGGAAGGCTCGGACGAGCTGGGTAGTTTGTGTCGTAGCTCTGCTCGTCGATGGCGGATTGGAGAGATGGGAGGGAATCGATGTTGGGTTCTCTGGTGTTTTGCTTGCTCTTCCCGAGGTCCTCTCTTGGAGCAGTTGGTAAAATGACGTTGAGGAGATGGAATGGCTAGCGAAATAACAAAAGGCAGCCGTCGCACTGGCCAAGTAATATTTCGTGTTTGGTGGTCGGAATGATGGCCTTGGTCAGTTGTTTGCGTCAGGTCCAAAAAAGGTTTCGGGGGAATGTCTGAGGTTCTTGTCTCTCCTTTCGTTCGTCCGTCTAAGGTAGGTAGAGGGAAAAGACACGGGAGTGTGAGAGAGAGCGGTCACCTCAGGTTTCCAGAGTCAATGTTACAACCGAAGGTACCTTGCCGTGCAGGTCCGCTTGTGCAGTACCTCAGCGCCCCGGGGCAGGGACCTGGGCTGCTACTTCGAGGTCCCCCTCCAGCTTCCCTAACACGGCCGCCTGCCTGGGCTTAGGTAGCACTTTTGGGCACTGGGGATGGCGATGACCGTCTTCTGGTCGTGTGCCGCTAACTGCTTGAAAGTTGACGCCTGTGGCGCATTGCGTGGAACCACTAAATTGGGGCGGCGGCAGGAATGACCGCATTTCTTGGACATGCTCAGCTGGGCACCTTGGTACCTCGCGTTCTCAGGCCCCTGTCCAGTCTTTCAGGCCAGGAACTGGGCATGGCTGACAACCCATGCACCCAAGTCAAGGCAGATCCAATTCACCACACGGTCGATCACTATAGCCAATACGGATATTATTGTAGTGATTAACATGGCAATATAATGTATTGAGGAAAATGTCTCTCGGTAGTCGATCAATGCACCCTAGGAGAAATCCGACCTTGATAGTAAACACAAGCCAAGGTGCGAAACATCTCGGCACCCTACATACTAGCATAACATCACGCTTTTGCCAACTTGTCTGCGGCGAACAGTTATAGACAACTCTCAGACTACAGAGTCGTGTTCTGTGAAGAGTGCCTAGGTCGAGTCTCACCCATAAAATCACTGCAGTTAAAACTTGGTGCAACACATCGTTCATGTAAAATCAGGACCACGCCCAAAATAAACAGGACGGCCAGAGTGGAATACAGTTTTTGGGGCGTGGCTCAAGCCCTCATAGTCTCCTCGTCTCACTTGCAAAAACTGACTCGCGGTTCCCAGACAAAATGTTTGGATTCTATCATGACTGCTCGTGTGGGACGGGACTGCCGCAAGCTCTGGCCGACTTCTGTCTCGACAGTCCGAGGGCCGCTCAGCCTCATCGCCAGTTGTACTAATTATTACGTGCCGCAGGGTATTTGTACTAGCGCCAAACCCATGTGCTTTTACCACTCGATTCCCCCTACCGCAACCTCCCATCCGACAATACAACCTCTCCCATGTGTCTCATCGTCGCCCTGCCTCAAAGCCTCCCGATTTAGAAGGTCTCCTGGTCGTCGACTGCTTCGCCCTCGGCCGGGATCTCGAATCCTTCCTCCGTCGAGTACAGAATGGTCTGGATCTGCTTGACGAGGCCGTCCTCCTGCTTCTCAAGCTCGGGGTCCTCCTCCACGGCCTGCTGCACCAGAAGCTCAATGTCACGGAGCTTGCTGAAGTAGAAGTCACGCTCACGCTCGAGGCCAACAACTGTCTCCTTGAGGGTGGCATTCTCTTGCTGTAGGGCAGCTGAGCCGGGGCCGGCCGCCTTGGGAACGCGCGCACCGCCGAGGGGTGTGGTGCCACCCCGTCTGGCAGCAGCGGCACCGGTACCGGAGGCGGTACGGGGGGCGGGGCCACCGCCAGAGGGCACGGGAGCGCCCTTTCGCCGGGAGACTGCGTCGTACTCTTGGTCGGGGAAGTTCAGGTCCCAGAACTTCTTGGTCCATTGCAGGAACTCGAGGTTGTCCTGCATCTTGCACTTGACCAACGCTTCGACGGGGATGGGCTTGTCGACTTGGTGCTTGTGGAAGCAGTCTGTTCAGGTAGAATCTCGTCAGCCATGACTGTTCGTTCCGTATTTGTCTTCCCCGTACAGATGGGACGGAGGTGGACATTGAGATGGAACGGCGTGGGATGGCGCAAACTTACTCTGCAGCACCTTGAAATTCTGAATGTACGCATATTCGCTGTTGACGTTGAACTTGACTCGGGACATGGGGATATCCATGAAGATGCTGTCAAACACCTGGCAGAGAGCTGCACTGCAGATTGAGACCAAACGTTAGCAACCACCATCATCAAAATCATCATGGGTCCCACAATAAACACATGGCGGGGGAGGGGTATCCGATCAGCAACGTACCCGGTACCGCATTGCTCGACCTTCGTGATGTTGAGAGAGAGAAGCTGGTTCAGCCACTGGATGAGTTCTTGTCTAGAAAGTCCATGCCGTATCAGCAAGGGGTTGCGATGCGCAAACGTCTGAGATGCTGCCGCGCGAAGCACCACGATGGAAGGGGATGGAAGCTTGCCCACCTGGATTCGCCCATTTTGTATGTGTGTGTTTGCCTCTGCGGCTGGAACTATGTTGACAATCGGGAAACGCGCTCGAGATGTGGAAAGGAAATTCGTTAATGACGCTCGAGAGAAGCAGAGACGCGGTTGATGGTGGTGTTGGTGGTGGTTGAGGGGCGAGAAGGAGGACGTGTGGAAAGTAGTAAGGTGCCGAGATTGGTTAGGATCAAGAATGACAAGTTGTAAAGCAACAGGGCAGAAATTAAATCTCGTTGCTTTGTCGGCGCCCGGCGTGAAGGCTGCCAAAATTGTTGCCAATAAAATGGTCGCCCAATCAACCATGGTGGGGTCTATCGGAAGTTGCCCCTGCCCCTAAAAGCTGATGACAAACACCGTCACGTGCATCTGGTGAGTCGGGTCAGTACGTATCTTTTTGTTCTTTCCGTTTGACGAGCCAAACGTCCAACCGCCCCCACTCAGGCCCAATTGGCAATAGTGTCCCGTCTGACCGCCTGTAACAGGGGGGTGTTCTCTGAAGACGGCAGAAAAAGTTTAGCTCCACCATCCGTCCAGAAAAATTTCTGGCTCTGGGAACACTGCGCGAGTGTGAAGACAGGCGTGTGTGTGTGTGTGAGCTTTACAATACCCCGCGGTCCCGACAATTGTCTCTCTCAACAACCATACCACCACTCAACATGGCGCCTTCTCATAAGCGCAAGCAGATCGACGACGATTTCGTCCACACCATCTCCGACAATGACGAGGAAATTGTCGAGGAGGAGGCCGTGGCACCGCCGCCCAAGAAGAAAGTGAAGGCCACCAAAAAGTCGAAAAAGGCCGCTGCCAGAGAAGAGTCGCCGGAGCAAGAAGTGGCCGAGGGTATCTGGGGCCAAAAGGACGAAGATGATGGTGCTATGGACTCGGACTTTGAATTTGCGCAAGACAAAGCCATCGAATTCGGCGATGCGGAACTCGAGGGTTGGGGCTTCGAAGGCGCAAAGAAGTCCATGAACAGCAATGCATCTCTAGGCGTTGACCTAGAAGAAATTATTCGCAGAAGACGGGCAAAGAAGGGCGGCGAGGAGAAGTCGAAGGAAGATAAAGAGGAGGCTGCGGCGGACGCCGAGGCGGACAACGACATGGACGTGGATATCGACCTCGACGACGACGAAGATGGAGTCTTGGCCGACGATGCCTTTGGCATGGGTGTGGACCCTGGTGCCGAGGACTCTGAAGCTGAGAACGACGAGGGATCCGACGCCGAAGACGCAGAGGACGCCGAAGATGATGACGACGCAGCAGCATCTGACAACGACTCCGTTGCGACACCGGTGGATCACCCCGACGACCGTGGTTCAGACGATGAAGAGGAGGAAGATGCAGAGGAACAAGCAAAGCGTGACGCTTTCTTCGCCCCCGAGGAGCCTGCAAAGCCCGGAAAGAAGGATACGGCATCATCATTCCACGCCATGTCCCTTTCGCGTCCTCTCCTGAGAGGTCTGGCCGCTGTTGGCTTCTCCAAGCCCACGCCTATTCAAGCCAAGACTGTGCCCATTGCCTTGATGGGCAAGGACGTTGTCGGTGGTGCAGTCACTGGTTCAGGAAAGACAGCTGCCTTTGTGGTCCCCATTCTCGAACGTCTCCTGTACAGACCCAAGAAGGTGCCTACCAGCCGTGTAGTTATCCTCACCCCTACCCGTGAATTGGCTATCCAGTGTCACGCTGTTGCCACCAAGCTTGCCGCATATACCGATATCAAGTTCACTCTTGCCGTTGGTGGTCTGAGTTTGAAGGCTCAGGAAGTCGAGCTGAGGCTGAGGCCGGACGTTATCATCGCCACACCCGGTCGTTTCATCGACCACATGAGGAACTCTGCCAGCTTCAACGTCGATACCGTGGAGATTCTTGTTCTCGACGAAGCCGATCGTATGCTTGAGGATGGTTTCGCCGACGAGTTGAACGAGATTCTGACGACCCTGCCCAAGTCAAGACAGACGATGCTCTTCTCCGCGACCATGACATCTTCCGTCGATAGGCTAGTGCGCGTGGGTATGAACAAGCCCGCCAGAGTCATGGTGGACTCGCAAAAGAACAAGACCGTCACCACCTTGGTGCAGGAGTTTGTCCGCTTGCGGCCCGGTCGCGAGGAGAAGCGCATGGGCTACCTCGTGCACATCTGTAAGACGATGCACACCGAGCGTGTCATCATTTTCTTCCGCCAAAAGAAGGACGCTCACCGAGCGAGAATCATCTTTGGACTGTTCGGCTTGTCTTGCGCAGAGCTTCACGGTAGCATGAACCAGGCTCAGGTGAGTTCTAATGTGTCCTTGAGTTGAGAATAATTGCTAACCAAATTTGCAGAGAATTGCCAGTGTTGAAAACTTTCGTGATGGCAAGGTCAACTACCTCTTGGCGACGGATCTTGCGTCTCGTGGTCTCGATATCAAGGGCGTCGACACAGTCATCAACTACGAAGCACCCCAAAACATTGAGATTTACGTGCACAGAGTCGGTCGTACCGCCCGTGCCGGCCGCACCGGTGTGGCCATCACGCTGGCAGCGGAGCCGGACCGCAAGGTCGTCAAGGCGGCGGTCAAGGCCGGCAAGGCCAACGGCGCCAAGATCCTGAGTCGCATCATCGAGCCGACAGAGGCGGACAAGTGGCAGGACCAGGTAGACAAGATGGAGGACGAGATTGACGAGATCATGGTGGAGGAGAAGCAGGAGAAGCAGTTCCAGCAGGCCGAGATGCAGCTCAAGAAGGGCGAGAATATAATGCAGCACGAGGCCGAGATCAAGGCGCGGCCGAAGCGGACGTGGTTCGAGACGGAGGAGGACAAGAAGAAGGCCAAGATTGCCGGGCGGGAGGAGCTCAACGGGCCCAAGAACGGCAAGAAGCCGAAGCTAAGCAACAAGGACAAGAAGAAGCTCGACGCCAAGGAGATGAGGAGCGGGGACAAGGTGTGGAAGAAGGGCAGGGCGGAGCGCGACGGGCAGGGTGCGGTGTTGAACCTGAAGAAGCAGCCCAAGAAGAAGAATGTGCCGGCCAAGGGGAGGACCAGGGCGAAGCTGGCGCGCCAGAAGCGGTGATTTTGAATGTTGCCCCGGTGTCCAAAAGTCTAGATCACAATACCATGTTACAATACCATTTCATTTCTTGACAGATTGTCCACAATGTGGTGTTGATGGGTTCTGAATGGGAGTGAACTCTGATCTCGTATACTTATTGCTATCTTTGGCCTACTTGCATACCCTAGATACCTAAGTACCTATCTTGCGAAGATGTACTCTGTAGAGCTGGCCATCAATGTCTGTGCTTTCTATTGGGCGCCAAGCGACGCTGTAACTGTCCCATGTCATCCCCGGCCGATCATCAAAGGTGCACCTGCCATCACCGCGATGTACAAGCTGTGATTGAATGCATGCTAGAAGCCCATGCTAGCAAGGTAGAAGCTGTGCTGAAAAGACCTTACAACGGCTCTGGACATATGCAGCTCGAGGTGCGGATGACGTAATGCCCGTTTCGCTCCGGAGCACGTCCCCCGGGCCCTAGCAGCAGCAGCAGTGCAGTCAACTCGGTGACAGAAGAGGAGCCTTGTGCCTTGGAAGGCTAAAGCTGGCTGGAACCCTCCACCGTGAGTGTGAGATGTGGGATGCCTTAGCTCAGAAGAGAGAGCTTGCAACCTTGTTCTGACACTTTGTCGCATCTGCCCCTCGAGCCCCAACCAAACCCGCACGGCACCGCGGCATCTACCTACGCCTACCTTAATTCAACTTAGCTTGGCTTTCCGAGACCTCGCCCTCCCGCAACGTCACGAGCTCATCCTCTCCTCTACATCGCCGCGTGCTCCCGCTCCCTTCCACCACGAACCAGTTCGCACCAGTTTTCACAACCACCCAGAGCCGCGCAAGATCATGTGCCTCCATCACCCTCTGTTGTCCCTTCATCAGCTGTAGAGCGTGGGGGTCAGAAGACGCTGTCGCCTGCCAGCCTCGTAACATCGTGCACCCGTCGCCTTGCTTCATTCGCCTCAACTTCTTTCACGAGCTTAGTCGAACTTCTCGCACTTCTCAAGCTCGCCTCCCTCCATACCACCTAAAACTTAGCGACGTCCCACGCACCACTGCTTCTTGTCTTTGGACCTTTTGTCCAAGGCACAAACTACGAACAAACTGGCTCCTTTCGGGCGATTTGGTCCGCCGCGTCCGCATCCTCATAACCGCACGAGTCTCCTCCGATACCTGTTTCCACGAAGCCTACGGGATCGATACCGCGAGCGCGTTCTCAACTTTCGCCTCGATACCCTCCCACAGCTTAAACACCGATTTCAGTCAAGCATCTACCGATACATCCTCGAGCGCCAGCGCAAGCGAAACGAGAAGTCGAGGCTCGTCGACGTCTTTGCTCGGCACAGTCGCCGGCTGCTCCTGGGTCCGCCCTCGGTCAGGCCGAAGCGGCATGCGAGAGAGCGAGGAGGCACCACAGGAAAGAAGATGCCCACTTTCTCAGACTACACAACCACCTATGGCGGAGGCGGAGGCGGAGGTGCAGGAGGCGCCAATAATGGCAGTAATGGCTATGCATACGGCTCGACAGAAGATCCGCCCACCCCAGGCGAGAGAGGGTTCCGGCGGAAATGGCTGGCTGCGAAGGCGGGGAGCATGTACCGAGCCGCTGCGGTAGGGGTCAACGAGATCAGGGAGGGCTATGCGCAGACGCGGGTACGGCCTATGGAGCCGGGGGAAGGTATGCCGAGGACGACGATCCCGGGATCATTCCCCGACGTCGCCATCACTGTCCAGGGAGACGACCAGATGGTCATCTTTCCATCATACGCAAAGCGGCATGTCAAGCAGGATTGGACGGCGGCATACCAACAGCATTCCGAGGAAGAGCCGGGCAGCGCCAGGGACCAAGAGTTTTGGAGGAAAGAGTGGGAGCGTAATGAAGACGAGAAAGCCATCGTAGACATCGACGTCAGGGGATGGGTATACTCCCCGCATAAAGGACCGATCACTCGGCGCAACCGTATTCTCATCGGCCTTGCGCGCCAGCTAAGCGGCATCCCAGCTCCCAGACAGGATGCTCCCGCACCGGATAATCTCTCTGCGTTACACCAATCACACGAGGAACGACGTGAGCAGGAAAAGATTGCGAAAGAAGCAGCAGAAATTGAGAAGAGAGGGCAAGAAGAGCGACAAGTAGCGTACCAGGGTGGTTTTAGCGAAGCGCCGAAGGACGGATCCGACGATGATGCGAATAGTATATACCGGGCGAGATCGAGGTCACGAAGTGGCACACAAACGCCAATGACAGCTCCTGGTTCTCCCAAATTGGCACCGACGAGGACAAACACTACGGGGAATGATTTAACAGATGTCGAACTGTCTGTTGCGAATGCCAACCTCATGGCAAGAATAGCGCCGTTCATGACTACACCTTTAGTCCAGCTGCCCATCACCGTCTTCTTTTACAATGACGAGAAGTCGGCGTCCCGGACTGTGCAGACTAACGACGCCGGCCACTTTATCTTGCGCGCCGCTTTGGAGTTTGTCCCTACGCACGTCCGAGTTCTGGCCAACGAGGACTTGTCGGCAACCCAGGAAGTCAAGATCATCGAGCCGAAGGGTGTGAGTTTGATCAGTGACATTGACGACACGATTAAGCGATCCAACATATCAGGTGGCGCAAAGGAGATCTTCCGCAACACCTTTGTCCGTGAGCTCAAGGACTTGACGGTGGAAGGTGTTCGGGAATGGTACAACGAGTTGCACTCAATGGGGGTCAGCATGCATTACTGCTCGAACAGTCCCTGGCAACTATTCCCGGTGCTTGCCAGTTATTTCATGATAGCTGGCTTGCCCCCTGGATCGCTTCATCTGAAGCAGTACAGTGGCATGCTCCAGGGTATCTTTGAGCCAGTGGCGGAGAGGAAGAAGAGTACCCTAACCAGGCTCATGCACGACTTCCCCGAACGCAGGTTTCTCCTAGTCGGTGACAGTGGCGAGGCAGATTTGGAGGTTTACACAGAGCTGGTGGAAGCCCACCCAGGACGGATCATCGCCATCTTTATCCGCGATGTCACAACGCCGGAGCAAGCCGGATACTTTGATACATCTTTCGAGACCAGTAGCACACGTCAGAGAGGCTCAATGTCCAAGGCCACCGACCACAGCGATGCTCCACCAAATCGCCCGGGGCTTCCTCCACGCGGCGAGGCAAAGACGGTCGGGCCTGTCATGGGCGATCTCATCGACTTTTCCGACGAACCTGAAGAGACCACGCTGAACGACGCCGCTGCACTGGCCCAGATTCAGGCCAGACCCAAGCCGCATTCAAGCGCCACCGATCTCGCTATTAGCCGCAAGCCCCCTCCACCACGACCCAATAAGCCAGCTGCGCTTCGCGGCGCTCCGTCCGATACGAATGTGCCAACGATCAAGGTCAACAGCATGGGTGCTACGCCTCCCCCGATGCCGAGTGCTCGCAAGCCGTCCGCGGACCGGGGCAATCCTCATCCTCTATCGCAAATGCACAACTCGTCTCAGCAGACAATTGGAAGCAACAGGAGCCTGCCTAGTACGGCCAAGATACCAGCGTCCACGTCGCAAAACGACACAAGTAAGGCGAGCAAAGTTGCACCGGCGCCTCCACCACCTCGGCGCCGGGGCACACCTTCCACTTCCCGTAGTCTAAGTCCCCGGAGCGTCGATAACCGGCGGAGACTATCGGGCAACGAAGACATCGATTTCGAAGCGCTTCCACCGCCGTCCGCGGCTTCCCGGCCACAGCAGGTTCAGCCGCCGACATTTGTGAGGGCGCAGACGGCCAGTCTCAGGTCCGGATCCACATCCCCAACATACGGCAGTCCGAATCTGGGTCCGACAGCGGCGGCTCCGAATAGGAAGCACGAGCTGTGGATGCGTCGACTGCAGCGAGCCCAGGAGATTTTGGAGTCGCACGGGGTAGCGCTGTATACCTGGCGAAGGGGCGACGATGTAGTGGCCGAGGCTGTGGGGATGGTCAAGGAAGAGCTGAAGAGGGTTGGTCTCAACGGGGAGAAGGATGCGAAGACGGAGGGGAAGAGGTTTGAGAGGCAGATTAGGAGGGAGCAGTCGCAGCAACAGCAGCATCAACAACAACGGCCTCAACAGCAGGGTGGGTATCAACAAGGGTCATATCAGCAAAGGCGGTGATCGTCCAGAAAATCCTTGGATGACATCGGAATAACCGCAAGAGGAGGCGTGATTGGGGGAAAGCGGCAAGCCGGAAGGGAGGGGAAGGGGGAAACGGAATAATAAAGGCGCTGGGTGGTTGGTTGATTCAAGTAAATAGTTTTTTACAATCAAATCTGAAATTCTTTCTCCAAACCACGCGATTTGATTGTTCCGAGATGTTCGGCATGATGATTAACAACTTATGCTCAGTTCTTCCAAGCATGATGATGAGCAAGGTGGCGTAGTCTTTGGTAGGCACGGACTGAGAAGACGGTTTGATGGGAAGCGTCATGAAGAAGAACGCATGGCATGTGTGGCGCCCACATGGTTCTTCTCCCCTCCCACGAGGTCAGGACCAGAACGGACACGCAAATAGTTCGGATAGCTGTCCCGAGGTATTGGACCGTGAGGAGGAGGGTGGATATTGACTGAATCCACTAGAGGCAGTTTGAAGAATATTATGGTTGTGCTTCAGAGTTTCTGCACGTCCCACTCTGTCTTTTTTTTCTTTGAGGTAGATGAACGGGGCATGTTAGCTACTACTTCCCACGAGTCCCGGAGTCCGAGGCCTGACTTACTCAGCTGAGTTGACGGCTTCTTGGGGGGTTCATCCCCTGGCTGAGATGAGTAGTCTCGGATGCGATGGAGGTCCGCGTGGGATAGGAGTCTTGCATTAAGAACGTCAGACGCCGTTTAGGTTGGACTTTGTGGCAGAGCATCCCATGGTATTGGGAATAATAGGGGCTGAGGATGATTGGTGGGCTTTGGTATAAGCTTTTTTTGAGTTGATTGTTAACCCGCTCTCTCATAGTACTCTCTCATCCAGGGGGTAGGTCACCCGGGTTGTGGTTGTCACGTCTGGGTACTTGGACTACGGAGTAGGCACCTTGGTTCCTGTCTATCTGACTGCCAGAAGAAAGCTTAATGCGCACAGGTTTCAGACGACTGGGGACGTGTACCTTACGTGAAGCGCGCCATCGTTCTTGGATAGATTTTCTATTCTTGTGAGGAACGTGCTTCTCTTTGGGGGGATGAAGCGCATGGCGATCGTTGCACGCGGGACAGTCGGACGTTGAACCCAAAGACGGTGTATTGACTGAACTTTGGGTGAGAGAAACTGGGAGTATATGGGTTCGTTGACATTGACAGCGGGCAGTTGGAAGACAAGAAACAGGCGGGAGAATTCTAAAGAGATATAAAGATGATAGAGTACGCTGGTCTGTTGGGTTTGAATTTAGATCATCATCAACAGCTTTCAAGAGCTTTTCCCAACAAGATCACAAAGAACTCTTTTTCGTTTCGTTTTACATCTTTTGCGTTCACGACTGGGTCGTCTCATATGACAGCTGGTTCTATCAACACGCCAAAATTCTCCCATATGGTAGAGCCAAGCCTCTTCATCACATTCATCCCAACCGCTTTTTCGTCATAGCCAAGACGCTACCATCTACTCGTCCCCCCCCTCAATAACACCATCTCATCTCAGAGAAGTCCACTTTACGAGTTAGACCGACAATGTACATCCGAAACAACCTCCTCGTCTTGGCTCTCTGCCTCTCCACCCTTGGCCTCGCATCGCCTACGACCAACTCAAAGAGCGGCTCCAAGACTTCCCATAAGGGTGGTTCTTCCAAGGGTGGTAAATCGCACTCTAGCCTCCCGGCTCATGCGCCAAAGAGTACTTCGGCGCCGAGTTCCGGATCCGCTGCCGGTGGTGGTGGTGGTGGCACTGGCGGTGGTGGTGGCACTGGCGGTGGTGGTTCCGCGGCAGGCAACGGAACCACCTCTGGCGGCGGCGGCGCCAACACGGAGCTGCAGACGACGTTCCCGACGGCCAAGGGGTCGCAGAACATTGCTGCCGCGAAAACCATTGCTGCGGGCCAGTCGTTCGACGGCGGCATGGTGATGTGGGATCGGAGCCCGAGTACCTGCAAGGGCCAGACCGAGGGCGGGAATAAAGACGCTGTGTTTATTCTCGAGGAAGGGGCTACGATTAGCAATGTGATTATCGGGCCTAATAATGGTGAGGGGATTCATTGTTTGGGGAGTTGTACTATTAACAATGTGTAAGTTTTGACCTCACTACCCTCCTCCCTTTCCCCACGCTCATGCCATTATGGCCATATCCCCTCCATGAATTTTCACTGATACTCCATGGATTAGGTGGTTCCAAAAAGTCTGCGAAGACGCCATAACATTCCGTCAAACGTCAGGCACATCCTACGTCAACGGCGGCGGCGCCCAAGACGCAGCCGACAAGGTCCTCCAGCACGACGGCGGCGGTACCGTCGCCGTGAAGAACTACTTTTGCAAGAACTGCAGCAAGATGTACCGCAGCTGCGGTAACTGCAAGACGCAGGTGGCGCGGCACTCGACCTTTGACAATATCCGGCTCGACGGCGGGAAGGTCCTGTCTGGTGTGAATGGGAACTTGGGCGATGGGACGATTGTGAGGGACTCGTGCGTGTTGGGCGGCGCGCAGGTGTGTGAGAATTTTGAGGGGAATAGTAGTGGTGCGGAGCCGAAGTTGGTTTCGAGTGGGCCGGATGGGAAGTTGTGTGTTGCTACGAATGTGAAGACGAGTGGGTGTTGAAGAATGGTGAGAGGTCTCTATGAGACTTTGGTTGTCTTCCTGTGAGAAGGTTGGGTTCCGTTGTCTATATTTTGAAGCAGTACATATGATTTAGAAACGGCTTATAGTTGGGCTTAACCTAGTTTTGGGTCATGCTCTAGGCTGAAGCTGTAGATACATCCACGTCGTCACGAAATTTACTCATTGTCAAGTCGAAGTTGTCAATGCAGACGGAGACGTCTATTCTGTCTTTTCTGACGTGACCCTCGCCATCTCTCACTCTCAAATCACATTTTTTTCCTCTTCCACTTCGGCCTGAAACGAGACTTAGACCTTTCTCCCCGCTTCATATTCACATTGCTGGATGAGGTATCTCTCTTGTCAATGATACATGAATCAGATCTGATACCCCTTCTCACGTTCACAGACGTCAGAGCTTCGTCCCCGTGGTGTTTAGGTCTTCTAGGACGTGGGGTTCATGACTAGGGTATCCCTCTGGCCTACACTCGAGGTTCCCGCCAAACTAATCGACAGTCCCCGCCCTTATGATCCCCACCGCATCCACAACGAGGGCTTTCAGAGTCTTTCTTCCCACAGGAAATTCGCCCGCCATAAGTACAATTCTGAGCAGCTGCTTCCGCATCCACCGAGCGCGGCAACCTCGCTTACACTGGTCTATTAGTCTAGTTGGTTAGGACGTCGGATTCTGATGATGGCTTCGCCTCAAAGGACTTCCGTAAGCCCAGGTTCGAATCCTGGATGGACCTTCATTACTTTTGTCGATGGGCGCTCTTGAGCCTGCAAGATGTAAGTAAGTAGACATATCAACTTTTGCTGGGATTGACTCCTATGTAGTCACATATCATGTTTGAGACATGGTGCTCTAGATGTACTTGCGCCGATGTGCAGCCAAGGATTGAACTGATCTTGGTAAGCGCTTGTGTTTGGGACATAAGGGTCAATTTAAAATTGTTTGCTGTGGCATTATGTTTGTATACATGCTTCTTTTCATTAAGACCTGTCAAACATAGACAATGTGCACGCGGTGCTGAAACGGCGATGTCGAGTTTAACTTGATTTATGGGGCGTATTGCTGGGATACATCAACTTCGAAAGCTAAATTACTTTATCTTGGCAACGCGTAACCCCCTTATGCTTTGTTTGGCAGAGTCTGGGAGAAAACAAAAGCATTTGTGTTCATTACTGCCACAAACTTCAAGCCGAATGCAGTCCTACTTCACATCAATGGCGAAGGATCGGCCATGCCGTTGAGGAATACGGGGAAAGCAGGGGAAGATCAGGCAATGTCACCACGGGAGAAATCATTCTCGAAGCCCGCCATGGCCCGATTGCCTAATGCGGCCGAAATGACCGGGGCTACTAGGGAGGCCGGACCGGGGTCAAGGGGGGCTGTCGGCTGTCCGCGGTTTGCCCAGCGCGGCATTGTGGGGGGCATGGACGGGGTTCATCTCGTATCGCAAGGGGATCACGTTACTCTAAAATGACACTCTAATAATAGGGATCATGTGGATATCTACAGGTAGTGAAAAAGACGTGAAGAAGGCCCTTGGGTCGCGCTTCAAAGGAAATATTCCAACAGTGCTTGCTCAAAACATCCAAATCGAATTCGTTGTTCGTTTGCCATTGGGCAGCTTTCCCTCGTTCAAACATGTACCCTCACTCATTCTTGGGTCTTTTGACTTCGTGCCTTTCGTTCTGCTCGATTGCCCATGCGATCCCAACCGCACGACGCCAGGCCAACGACACCTCTGCTGACGTCCAGACATACTTTAATCTAGATGGCTCAGCGCACGGCGACAAGGTCAAGTCTCTCATTTCTGATGGCTACCGTTTAATATCCTTGAGCAACTATGGCACGGCGCCGGACACAAAGTACGCTGCCGTCTGGGTACGGCGGGATGGAAACCCGTTTGAAGTCATCTACGGCGCAGACGAGGCGACTTACAACGACTGGTTCGACTCGTGGAAGTCCAAAGGCTATGTTTCGACGCACATCTCCGTCACGGGACCGGCTGGCAGCGCCATCTACGCGGGTGTCATGGAGAAGGCTAATGTCACCAACTGGACACAGCTTTGCGGCCTTAACAACCCCTACACGTTTGATAATGCGACCAATGGTATCGACATGGTTGTGAAGGACTTCAGCATGTACGGTTCCCCCTCGGACCGCCTCTACTGCGTTTTGGGCCACGAAAATGTTGGGAATCAAATGTCTACCATCTTCTACTCGTCTGGCAACTACACTATTGACTATCCCAAGATCTATGAGTCCGAGACGGCGAAGCCCTTCTGGAGGCCTTCTCGCCTCTTTCACTCAGACGATCACGTTGTCACTCCCCAGTTCGTGGACACCTCCGTTGGAAAATGGGTGGCCATGAATGATCTCACGGCCGAAGAGCTGTCTTCTCAGATTGAATCCCAGAAGCAGCAGGGCTTGCACCCAATTGACCTCCAGGGGGGTGGCTCTGGACAGGACATCCGCTTCGCCGTCATCTTCGCCGAAAGCGACGTTCCCGAGACCCGAGAATGGACCGCCACCGGCTCCTTCACCGGCTTCAAGGATAACGCGGGTGCCACAACGGCCTTTGATGCCGCCATGCAGGCTTGGATGAAGAAGAACGGCGTCCGCCAGGCCCAACTCGCCATCGCGTTCAACGGTTCGACCATTGCCGAGCGCGGGTATACCTGGGCGGAGAGCGACCGCCCCATCGTCGAGACGGACGACGTCTTTCTCCTCGCCAGCGTGAGCAAGATCTTCGTCCACGCGGCTATCTTCAATCTCATCGAGGCTGGGAAGCTCAACTACTCCACGACTGCATACTCTTTACTCGGATACAATGAGCCCGCAGACACCCGCGCAAAGGACATCACCATCGACCACCTCCTCGCGCACACGTCCGGGTACAACCGCGATAGGTCCGGCGACCCGAGTTTCTTGTTCCGCGAGATCGCCATCACTCTTTTTAACGGCACCCGCGCCGCAACGCTACGGGACGTCATCGAGTACCAGGTCGCCCGCCCACTCGACTTCGCCCCCGGCACGGACTACGCCTACTCCAACTACGGCACCATGCTCCTGAGCTACATCGTCAGCAACATCACAGCGACGCCCTACCTCGACTTCTTGAAGGCCAATATCCTCGGCGACCTAGACGTACGTCTGTACGAGACGGCAGCGGAGAAACACGCCGGGGATCGCATCGTCCAGGAGAGCAAGTACACGGGCTACGACCCGCGTGAACCACAGGCGTACCGAGTCGTGCCGGGCCCGTACGGCGGCGACGGGGCTATCAAAGAGGAGTGCGCGGGGGCATTCTCGCTTGCAGCGAGTGCGGGAACGGTGGCGAGGTTCATCGGCTCACACGCCGTCAGCGGTACCGGCGGTCGGGCGCCGTTCGCCGAGCGGGATGGGACGGTGGTTGGGGCGAGGACTTTTGCGTCGAGTAGGCCTGATGTTGACTGGGCTTTGACGATTAATACGCGGGAGTACATCTCTGAGGCAGAGTTTGACGACTTGAGGTACTGGAAGATACCTTTTGTGTTTGAGGACTTTGCGGTGGCGTAGAGGAGGATGAAGATGAATATAAGTAATGTTAAGTCGGAAGTTTATGAACATGAAGTCAAATGTTGATCTCGGATATGTCACTGCAGCTCTAACCTACGTGATACAAACATCGAACCCTTTCAACAGATCAAGATAACTTGCTCCCAACAACTGCGTACTCCCTCAACGCTCCCAAAGCTTCTCCATGTTCACGCTCAATCACTTGAGCATGCTTGAGAGACCGAGGTGTTATCGAGCAAGGAAATGGCAATGGACTGGAGTTGAAGCCATCTGAGTATGCGAAGCTGCATGTACATCAAGTCAGTTCACATCTCATGTGCGCGTAAGGGGCAAGGGGTCAGACTCACATGTCAACATCAATATCTCTGCTTTTCTCATCCTTTTCAGGGTTGACTTCAAATCCCCAGAGTATTCTCGCGATGTTCAAAGCCACGGACGCAGACCCAAGGTGCATGCCGGGGCAGATCCGGCGGCCCCAACCAAAAGCGCTATGGCCGAATGTGCCAGGATATTCGCGGTCGGTCAAGAACCGCTCAGGTCTAAAATCATGGGGTTCTGGAAAGTCCGCTTCGTTGAGATGAACTAGGACGTACTTAGTCAGAGCATCACACAGGGTCTTGAGCATCTTAGATTCGGCGTACTGCTCCATAGAGGGGCGATGACAGTGCTGCCCTTTGGGATGAACATGCCCTTGTAGACATGATCCGCGGTGCTTGCATGGGGAGTGCCACCGAGCACTGCGACAGGTCGCCAGCGTAACGTCTCTGAAGCTATGGCGCGGACATACTCGAGCCTGTTCAGGTCCTCAAACGTGGGCAGCCGGTCGCTTCCAACGACTCTGTCGAGCTCCTCTTGCGCTCTTGGGATGAACTGGGGGCCAAACTTGGCACAAGCCAGGAAAAAGCTGGCTAGAGACCCGGCCGACTTGAGACATTGGTGGTTAGTTACGTTGGACCTTTGCATGACCGCGCACCATGAAAGGGGAATGTGTCTCACTGTCTCAACGCCAGCTCCAAACGGTGAGCCTGCCGTGTACGCTATTTCGAGGTCTGACATCCCGAGGTTGGCTTGTTCTTGGAGCAGGTGTTTTGCGAAGGATTCTGGCGCGATGCCCCTGGAAACTTTGTCACGGACTTCGTCCATGAGTTCGGTGTACATCTGAACGTCCTTCTGTCGTTGCTTCAAGACCTCGGCCTTCCACGGAGCCAAGAAGCTAGGGACGTACTTGAGAACAGGGTATCTCTCTACAGCAAACTTGCCAGGGATACTAAATGCCGCCAAGAAACGTCAGAAACACCGAGTTCATAGGAGAGTTGAGAAGAAGATGGAGAAGCTTACTTGACCGATGTCAAACGTCCCATCGACTCAGCATTGCGTTGGACAACGATATCAGTAGCGATATCCTCCACCCTTCTACCGTATGTTACCGTCACAATGACAGAAGCCGCATATCGCTCAAGGTGCTTTCTGAAATCTCTGGGAGTCGTGAGGAGCTCATGCATAAGCACCTTGGACTCAAGACTCTGCACCGGCCGGTACGTCTCACTCTGCCGCTGCATGAAGCCGCTGTGCAGGAGTTTTCGCCATCGCCGCCAAAAGGGAGAGTACGAGGCCATCAGACCCCTCATGCCGCCGGAAAGGAGCTCGCCGCCCATGATGAAGCGCGGTCGTGACGAGAAGATGGAGCCTTTCTTTTCGAGGAGGTCCCATGCCGCTTGAGCCGAGCCCAGCACGATGGTCGGCGTCGGGCCCATCTGAAGGTAAACGACGTCGCCGTACTCCCTGCTAAGCTCCTGGAACCAGAGCCATGGCTTCCGAATGCCTGTTTTGATGACCTTGGGGCGGGGGGGAAGTTGTAATCGGTGCGAATAGAGTTTCCATTCTTGTCGTAACTAACCAGGATTGAAGATGTCAGGACATTGGCGAGTAAAGCATGTCAGAATGAAGTTTTCTTACCCGGGGGAATATGAGAGCTAGGTACGAAACTCCAGCTATTACCGCCAAGTAAACGAGAATGTTGAACAGCATGGTGAAGTGAGGTGGTTGACTGTTGGTAGACCGGGATAACAGATGTGTAACTTCAACACACGTGTACATAGATGTTGAGTCTTCAGTCTTTCTTCGGTTATATTAAAAGACTTAGCCGGGGATATCTATGGGTTTTGAGGGGGGAACAGTACCAGATAGTAATCAAACCCGAGGTTATTCAATTTTTCGATGGTCAGTCGAGCGGCTAGCGCTTCAACTTCGACTTTTCCAACAATTGCCGATCTTGGCGAACACGATTCGGCAAGCCACAACTGGGTCTTTTCAATCATTCTCGCTCGATAGTCATGGATAAATCAAGTCACGATACGAACAAGTCTCCTTGATAACCCCGCAGGCTGGGTTGGAGCTGCACGTGGGTTACGCGGGGGAAGCAAGATGCGTGTGGGGGAACCACCCCCGAAACGAAGCGGCCCATGCATGCTTCTTGCTGACTCCAAACTTACAAACGCCTTGGTTGGATGGCGGAAAATCATACCCTGGTCTTTGGTAGCATCACTGCGGCAGTTGTTCAAGTGAGATGAAGAGCATGGGAGGCGAAGATGTACAAAGTCTAGGAGGTCCCTGTAGGCCCGAATCTAAATGGACGATACTCCCTGCTCGTACACTACTTAGGGAACTTCGGAATTCGAATCTTTGACCAGATTGTAAACTTAAGCTCTAATTTCACCTCTACTATGACACCTGATTCTTCCGGTTGGCTGAGCAAGCCTTTCTTGACGTCGATCCTCCTTGGCATAGGAGGCTTTCTCTATGGGTAGTGAGTCTTTCTACGCAACGATAACGTCTCATCGACTACATTCTTACGTTATAGCATAGCGATTCGGGAATAATTACACCAAGTTTGGCACTCAAGTCATTTCTCACCTATTTCGGAAACCCTGATGCTCCCCTTCGAGGTGCGATCGTTTCCGTATATCAAGCTGGAGGTATGGCGTGTCCTGAGAACGGCAATGACTATTCGTCTAATAGTATTCTTAGCATGGCTTGGGAGTGCATCTGTTGGTGTTACTAGTGACAAGTTTGGCCGCCGTAAAGCCATTGCCTTTGGCTCCATATGGGGTGTCATCGGCGGTGCTCTGATGGCGGGTGCTGCCCACGTCGCCATGCGTGCGTAAATTTCAACCCTGAGAAACGTGAGAAGGAATGCTAAGATGAGATTCAGTTATTATGGGCCGACTACTAGTTGGATTTGCAGTCGGTACAATCACTGGCGTAGCTCCAGTCTTTGGAGCAGAAATCGCTAAGGTAGGTTGCATCGCCCCACGAACGAGTTGCGAAGATGCCAGAAGCTGATCTTCCCCAGACTCGTGAAAGAGCCAGAATCACAGCTGTCAACCAGATGAGTAAGTTGAGACGTCGATAGCAATTTTCGATTCGCGCATGCTAATAAGATCAAGTGGTCGCCTGGGGCTTCTTCGTCGCTCTCTGGACCGGCGTTGGTGAAGGCAAATGGCAAAACCCCAACCAATGGAGGCTGGGCTTCGCCATTCAGAGCGTCCCCGCCTTGGTCCTGGGCATCAGCGTTCTCTTCCTGTGTGAGTCGCCTAGATGGCTCTGCCTTAAAGGCCGACACGAGGAAGCCGAGAAAGCTTTCCGCAATTACCACTATAACGGATCCAACGACGACTGGTGCCGTAACGAGTTCACCATTATCCAGGTCAACATCGCAGAGGAGCTGCAGGCCCAGGGCCGACTCTCCTGGGGCGATCTGTTCAAGACGCCCGCATTCCGTAAGCGGCTCTTTGTCGGCTCGTTCGTCTGGGCTGCTGCCATGCTTTCCGGAATTTCGTTTGTTCAGTATTATCAGACGGCTATCTACGCTACACTGCAGTTCAGCCAAGATCAACAACTTCTCGTCAGTGGTCTCTATGGCTCTGTGGCACCCGTGGCCTGCTTCATTTCGTTGTTCTTTGTCGATCGCATCGGCCGCAAAAAGATTCTCATCATGAGCTCGTCTCTGTTGTCACTTTGTTACTTGATCATCACCATCCTAGCAGCAATCTACCCTGCAAGACCCGGATTTCCGACCAACGAGGCGGCTCAGCGCGGTCTTATTGCGTGCATTTTCGCTGTTTCGGCCAACTATTCCGCACTCCTGGGACCTATGACATGGATTATTCCGTGAGTATTGTTCCGAGTATCACTTCCCGAACAGCCGCGTTAACATAAATATAGACCTGAAGTATTCACTACGGAGCTCCGAGCCAAAGCAAACGCCATAGTCCAGGTCATCCATTACTCCATTAGTCTCATCATTACGCAGTGTTCGCCCATCGCGCTGGCTGCGGTTGGCTGGAAGTATTATGTACGTCAAATTTGTTTCCACTTGTATTCAACTGATTCCGTCTTCTAATTCAGTATTTCAGACATTATTCATCATAACCAACGCTCTCTGTGCTTTCGTCTTTGCGTTCTTCTATCCCGAGACCAGAGGTAAAAATCTTGTCATCCATCGTCCATGGGCAGGAGCTAACATCTGGCTCACAGGAAAATCATTGGAAGAAATCGACGAGATCTTTGGCGACGTTAAGATCGTCCGCGGCGTCGATTTTGCCGACAAAGCTGGAGTTCAAGAGGTAGAACTCCGTCGGCAACAATGAAGAAGGTGTGGTATTTCAACTTGACGGTTCAAAGATATTTAGGCTTATCGCCGATTGATCATAAAGTCTTACCTGGGAAACTTTTATCAGAAATCTAAGGAAACATGAGAGAAAACCGCGGCGGGTCTAGAGTTATGAACCATTCTACCGAGATCCTATTTCATGAAAGCAACATGAATGCTACATAAAAACTAGTATATTGATGAGATGTGGATTACCTGTTACTGCTCAAACGTTGGTGATGACATCGTCTACATTAATTCTGATTCCCACTTTGAAGCTCATGTCCGAGAATTCCAAGTAATGATGTCAAAGTCTGTCACCTCTAAGCCTAGCCTGCTGGTCTTGAAAGCATGTATTGGGAAGCCGACGTTCTACAAGTGGTAAATACCTGTAGGGATAAAGTATAGCCAATACCTACATTCACTAAATCCCGGATGGACAGTTACGCCACAGCAGAAACTCGGAGACAGGTGATTCAATGAATGAGGTAATGAACTGGAAAGCTGCATGTATCCGTACTGTTGCGGTTTAATTGGCAGATGGCTCAGGAGATCCCTGTGTGCATATGCAGCAGTGCCCGTACGCAGGCAGAACAGGCTAATGGCAGACATGAACCTGAAGACGTACGGCGTAGTGCATATTGCGAGTTGTCGCTTTCGGAAGTGTTATTAATATGGAACAGTCGTTGGCCGAGGGGCTGAGGGCACAGCTTTCCCTGGCAACCTTGCACACACCACACTCAGGCAAAGTCGAACCCGTCCAACCTCTCCTATCTCCACGAACGACTCCCCTCGCACGCACCGCGGTTTTTGACCTCCGTACTTCGCTTGTATAGCCTTACTATTATCCGTCAGAATGGCCAAGAAGCCTCGTTCGTCATTCAAATTCTGGAAGTGATGTCACAAGCAGCCGGACGATCCCCCAACCCCTGATAATCCGTCCCATGCAACGCCCCCCTCTGATCAACTTCCGCCTCCTTCTGGCCTCACTCAGATCTTGCAACAGCCGGAGCTTCTAGATTCACAGCTGATATTAGATGCCACCTCCAAGATCTCAACCACGTCAGATATGTCTTCTGGTCATCCGCTTCCCATAGAGACGGCGCTCCCCGAGGCAAACTCGGCTGGCCCCGCCAATTGGACTACCGAAGATGACTGCTCTGGGATTCTGAGCCTTCAAGATCATTTGCCTCGTTCTTTTCCGAACAAATGTCTTGCTCCATCTGCAACTCACCAGGCAGACTTATGGAACCGAGCCTACGACGAGCTCAAGCGTCAAGAGGCCACATGCAAGATTGTAGATGCATATGAAGAGCTGCTGTCTTCCAAACTTATTGAGGTGGATCCAGATCTCAATAAGGGAAATGAAGCCGACGGCGTGAGCGAGAATCTGATTTTAAGATCGCCGCAGGAGAGATGGGACCAGATGAGGAAGGTTGCCGACCACGGGCTGAACAAGACACATCGAAGCACGATCTTGCAAAGCAACAATAACGACGTGATTGAGATGATTACTCCTTTCAAACGGATGGTTGATCAAGTTGTGCAAGTTGTCCCCCAAGCAGCGATCCCATGGGTTGGCGTTTCTTTGGCTTTCGAAGTAAGTTGCATTGCTAGCGGAAGGCGGGTGCTGTGTTGTCGACTAATGATTGGATGCAGTTGCTATCGAACCCCTTTAATGAGCCTGTAATGGATCGTACTGGCATTATCTACGTGATCTCAAGAATGGAGCTGTACATGAAAAGGGCCGACCCTCTTCCAGACGAAAGGAATACATCGCAATTGCAAGTGGGTCTTCGTAGCCAACTTGAAGATCACACAATCAACCTATATCAAAATTTCCTTCTTTACCAAACGAGAAGCATTTGCTGCTTCTACAAGATTGGCATGAATAGAGTCCTGAGGAACATCATCAAGGTGGATGACTTGAGCGGACAGCTTGATGAGATCAAAGCCGCCGAAACAGTTGTATCAAGGGATCTGGAGGCTTTTGAGAGCCAAAAGATCATTGATCATTTGGAAAAGCATTCGCAATCTGCGCGAAATCGATATGAGTTCCTACAACAGGTTTCTTCAAAAGTCATGCTCCTGATTCGACAACAAGAAGAAGCGAAGCACAGAGAAGAAAACAGTTCATGTCTCAGAGACCTCCGACAGACCGATCCTTCCCTTGACAAGGAACGGATTCTAGAATCGAAAGGCCCTATTTTCCGGGAGTCGTACCAATGGATTGTTGAGAGGTTCCAGAACTGGCGAACAGATTCACAGTGTCGCCGGCTCTGGATCAAAGGCGGTCCAGGTAAAGGCAAAACCATGCTTCTGTGTGGTATAATTGAGGAGCGGGAGACCGATCCATTCAAGCGGATCTGTTACTTTTTCTGTCAAGCTACTGTGGAGAAGCTCAGGGACGCAAAAGCTGTACTGCGAGGCCTGATCTATCATCTTGTTAAGCAATAACCATGGCTTATTTCGTACGTCCGCAAGGAGCACGATGTAAGTGGGGAGAAGCTGTTTTATGATCACAATGCATGGGAGGCGATGTATCATATTTTTCGATCCATGATGAACGATGACAGTTTGCATGGAGTCCTTATAATCGTGGATGCTCTCAATGAGTGCGCGGTTGATCGCCCGAAGCTTCTCAAGTTCATCTGCGATTCATCGGCGCAAAGTCATGCCAAATGGGTTATTTCTAGCCGGCCCAACTGGACAGATATCAATAAAGCTCTGGGAAGGGCCGAAGAACACGCCACGACAATCTCTCTGGAACTGAACGAGGGTCTCATCTCAGACGCAGTTTATTGGTACATTTGCCGGAAAGTAGAAGACTTAGCCAAGGACGAACCCTACAAAAGCGATCCCAAGATATGCACCGCAATCACAGACCATCTCATCAGAAACGCAGATAACACGTTCCTATGGGTATCTCTAGTTTGCCAAGAGCTCTCAAAAGTCCATCGGAAAGGGAGAGTACGTGGCGTTCTCGATCAATCCCTGCGAGTCTCAACAAACTGTATGCCCGAATGATCGATGTCCTACTGGTGTCGGCAGATCGTGAACTGTGCTTGGAGATTTTGGCCATCAACTCGGTGTTGAAGAGCCGGGTCACGTTACCAGAGCTCCGCGTCTTGTCGAATCCACAATCCGATTCAGAGCTTGACCTAGAGGAATTGAAGCAAATCATTGAGTCTTGCGGCTCGGGTCTCCACGTTCAGAATGGGAGAGTTTACTTTATACATCTGTCAGCTGTGGACTTCCTGCATACGGACTCTCTCTCTCTCGGCTTCCCAACATCCCGACCCGGCACTATTCGGTTTTTCGAAATTCTCTACGTGTGCTAGAAGCATCCCAAGCCTTAAGAAGCGATATTTACGGCGTACGGAGAGCAGGTCTGAAGCGGGAAGACATTATTGCCCCAGAGCCCAATCCATTGGCTGTTCTGGAATACCCATGTACTTACTGGGCTGGTCATCTTGAACAATCTCAGAGGCGATGGCAGATATTCCAAGACTGAAAGACCTACAAGCCGCATTAAGAGTCTATGACGTTCTCGAGAAACTGTTTCTCTACTGGGTAGAGGCTCTATGCCTCCTGGGTCGAATGTCATATGCAGTGCAGTCCCTACAGAGCCTTGAAACACTAGTTGTAGGTTCAAGTTCTTGACGTACGTACTCTAGGAACGCTGACTAACAGTGACTCAGGATGGAGAAGCAAACACGGATGGATTTTCCGTTCGTCTGACAGAACTCATCTACGATGCAAACCGATTTTTGCTCCATCACAGGGGAATCCTTGAGAATGTTCCACTGCAGCTTTACGCTGCAGCTCTCGTTTTCAGCCCAAGACAGAGCGTTGTAAAGAATCTGTTCCGAAGTGAGGCACCTGATTGGGTTTCCGTAAAGTCATTGAAAACAACGTGGGGCGCATGCTTGAAAACACTAGAACGCCACACAGAAGGCATACAGGGCGTCTGGACTGTAGCATACTCGCCTAACGGCCAGTGGCTTGTTTCAGGTTCTCGAGATGGCACAGTGAAGCTCTGGAATGCAAACAGTGGCAATTGTTTACACACCATCGGCGGCCATGGCGAGGAATATAGCGACTATAGCGACTATTACGCTCGGAGAGCACCGGCAGGCGTGCGATCAGTTTCGTTCTCAGCCGATGGCCTGTCATTTGTCTCAGGGTCCTGGAACGGGGTCGTCAAGGTCTGGAGCACAGTGACCGGCGAGTGCCTCCGTGTGCTCGAAGTGCATTCATCCGAAGCTCTAGCGATGGAAATTTCAAGTGACTGTCGTGTTATTGCATTTGCCTGTTCGGATAGCATAATTGTGGCGTGGAAGATTGACACGGAAACTCCCCTTTGCATACTCAAGGCTTCATGTTTCTCTAGACGCGGGGCAAGACGCCACGTTACTTCTATGGCTGTGACCGCTGATGGTTTGTGGCTTGCTTCAACAACTTGGGGCAATAATACCACCGAGATCTGGAACACGTCAACAGGGGAATATGAGCGATTACCCATGGACGACCAAGCATCTTCGGTAACTTGGTCTTTGGACGGGGAGTGGCTCGCTTTGAGCGGTCACGTTGTTCAAATTTGGGAAAGAAAAGCCGGCCGATTGAAACTGAAAGCCAGGTACAAATTTGGAGATGTCGTCGGTTTCATGGCCTTTTCTTTTAACAAACAAGTCCTGGCAGCAGGCCATCAGACTCGTATCATAATTTGGAATACGGAGACGGGAGCGCAAATTTGGGAGAGCGACGAAGGTCATTCTAGGATCATTTCGATATGCTTCTCTCCGAACGTCCAACGACTCGTTTCTGCTTCGTTTGATGAAACAATCAAAATTTGGGATATCTCGAGGGATCACAAGGTGTCATCTGGCGGGACTCTCCATCAGGAACAAAACATTCGCCTTGTGATGAGCACGTGGCTTACTTTCCTAGTTCACAGAAGATCAGGGTGTGTGACAAGGCAGCAAATGTTCCGCCTACTGAGTACCATGAGAGAGCTGCGTCGGCCTTAGCTCTCTCCAAAGATTGACAATGGCTTGCATCAGCTTCCTACGGAGATCTGGCAATAAGGATCTGGAACACGACTACCGGTAACAAAACACGGACGCTCTATCACAACGAAGAGCAGAACCGATTCAAGTATCGATTCGGAGGACAGAAGTCTTTTGGGACCGAGCTCAGGCCTGAGCCTATCTGGGCATTGGAATTTCGGAACAACATACATCTTGCATCAAGTTCTGGTGGAACGATAAAGATATGGAGCACCTGTTTGCAGACTCTCGATGCTGGTCATGTTCGCGTTGTCAAGATGGCCTTTTCAAGTGACGGCCGAAGGCTTGCCTACCTCTCCCGCAAGATTGATGAGAAATGTGACAGCATCAGCATTTGGGATACTGTAACGGAGCAACGTTTCCCAGTATCAACCGTGCCTTACATGGCTACGACTTCACTCAGCTTCTCGGCAGATGGCCACCACTGGCTTTAGCCTCCTACACTCATGGGGCAGTGAACACCGGACCATCATCTACTGAGATAGGGGTATGGGATGTGGTCTCTGGCATCCGCTTACAGAAGTTTGGAAGTCGCGAACTCGCCAGCATCCAAGCGTGGTTTGACCCGACATTTGAACGGCGTCTACATACTGAGTACGGCTTTGTTGATACTACTACGAGCGATCCTGGATATTCGGCCCCGAGAGAGCCCAAAACAAGCCTATCAAACACTAAAAGCACCACCGAGGTGGCTGGAGATACATCAGTAAAAAGATCAGAAAGGATGCCCTTGTTCTGTGGCTATGGCTTGAGCTACGACAGGAAATGGATCTTACTGAATGGAGAGCATTTATTATGGATTTCTCCGTACTACAGATCAGCGGTCAGATGGATCTCTGTCATGAATGAGTCTGGTCTGATGTGGTTGAAAGGAGCATAACCCCCGGTGCAGATCCATTTCACAAAACAAAGCTAGAACGCACACGGACTTTGAGCGTGATGTACTCCGTACAGCAAAGGAATTAAGCATAGGGCAATGCACTAACGGAAAGTCATCCAAACGCCCTTGATCTATGGAAGTAGTGGAACTCCTTTCCAGTTACTTTTGCTTTTTCGGCCGGATGGTGTGTTGGCTTCACTACTTCATACGCAATCATAAATACCCTCCTCATTCTCTTTAAACCCCCAGCCCTTTCCCACAGTTCTCGACTTAGTTCAAACGCACATTTTCGTTCTTCACTTCCCTCACAGCAACGTTCGGCGATAGTTGAACTGGGCTCACGGCCGCTTCTACATCAACGGTCCGGTCCCTCGCCACCATTTGCACCGCCGGTTCCGGATCAGCCGGTCTCGAGGCATACCGCGACGTCCCCCTCCGTCTGTGTCTCCTTAAAGTCATACAGACTAATACGTACGTCCACAAGAGGATGGAACCTGCGCTTGAGAACAGCCACGTGAGGGCAACGCAGTCGGTCTGCTGCGACCAGTCTCGGTGCCACGCGTACCGCACGGCGGCGACGCAGACAAGCTGCGTGATCACCCAGAATGCCCAGTAGAAGTAGATTTGACCACCCATATAGCCAGGCGGGGGAAGAATGCATTTGTGGATGCTGAAGACCGCTGCGTAACCAGTTTGCGTGAGAATTAGGATGACCAAGAGGTCCACCATGGAGGTTATGGGTTTGCCGGCCTCCGAGGATGCTCTCATCAAGGTGGCCGCTATCAGAATTGTGGTGAGGAGGAATATGCTGAGGAGTGCTGTAGCTGAATAGCTGGCTTCTTCCATGAGACTTGTTCGCGGTGGCCACGGTTGTTCTCTTCGTCGACGGAGCCACATTTTTGCCCGGGCGAGAGGAGCACTGTAAAAAGGCATTGCTGGGTTTTTCGAGAAGGAGGATGGAAATGAGGAGATTTTGGTGCTTTCTGCCCTGGTTTGAGATTTTGGAAAGGTGATGCTGAGAGAGTCATAGATATTCGAGGCTGCAAAACTGGACATCAGTCCACTTATCAGCAGCCATAATCGTCTCGCATATGATGGAGAATCATCTTATTTAAGCATCTGCTCTACGTATTATCTTGGAGAATGTCATGATGTGAGTTTAATCGATGAGGCGTCAAGAGAGTTTATGTACATCCATTCAAGCCTTTAGGGGCGTTCAAGTGGCCGTGTATTAATTCCACCTTGATAGACACTATGGACTTTCATTGATACTCGAAATCGTGTCTAGGGATCGAATGTTGCTTTTGGATCCTCTCAATGACTGGGAAAAGGCAAGGAAAGAATGGGGTAGAATAAACGAATGGGACAACAGAGATGTTTCTTCTCTCTTCTTGTTCAAGCCATTTCAGGGACGGTGAAAGGTTCTTGTGGCTGATAGTGGTCGAAGTGGTGTTCAGGGTCACGCGATAAGCTGAAGTCGCCCGGTCTCCGAACGGGCCGAGAGGGTCGGACCACGCTGGTCGATAAATTCGACATGAATGACTTGAGAGTCTGCGGTTCCAACTGCCTGGAGACTTCACATGTAGTTGCAGCCGGCTCGGATTCTCTCCGACGTGGAGCTTGATAGTCGAATGCACATGAATTGGTTGTCCCGGCGATCAGATAAGAGGGCCATGAGGGCCTCTTGTCGAGGAGAATATCGCTCACTCACAACACCCCGCGCGGGCAATTGAGCTCTCCCCGGGATTGCGTGGGTCGACTGGATGCTCCCCTCCAAATCTCCAACATCTCTCCCCCGCAACCGTGCAGAGTCGGTGCCCGCAACTGTGCGAAGAACACCATGTGTCTGGTGTGATGTGGAACTGTGGTGAGAGCCTCGAACGGTGAAGCAAGCAGCGGACCGGTGGTTGGAGGGTCAAACTTCAGAGTCTCCGTAGTCCTCCCGCAGCGACCCGAACCCCACGCTCCATACTCCGTGTCTTCCCCCTCACCGACATGCCTCCGCGCCCGGCTGCCCAGCTCCGCGCCAACAGGAGTTCCCAGACTCGATGGACTCGGATGGAGTGTACACGAGGAGTACTTGGAGACGACGCGTCCACGAGGGCGCGGGGCTGGCTGACCCCCTCTTCCTCGCTGCTATCTGCGGTAAAAATGCCCCTCTTGTTGGAAGCTGGGACTTGAAGACAGCATCGACGATGCAGGCCTTGGCTAATGGCGCTCGCTGCAGGGCCGGGGTGGGTTGAAAGTGGGCTTCTGTGGATCTCACAGCTGGACTCTTGGCCGCAACCATGTAGTTTCTGAGACCGATTAGGCGCCGTGGTTTTCCATTGAGGCCTAGAACTTGGTTGCCAGGTTTTTGTGATAAGCTAAGAACAAACTCGCCGAGCATCTGTGCTTACGTAGATATTTACACTTCTTCGGACTGAAGATATCAAATAATGCAGTTCGACAAATCCTACCCGATTCCCGGTCAGTGCGGTTGGATTAGTAGTCGGCAGGAAAGGGTTGCGCCAAGCGAAGACCAAGATCAGATTGATGAGCTGTCCAAACTGCATGCCGCATACTGCTGCAGTCCTCGCATGTGGGATTACTCTAATACACATTCGTACATAACAAGTACACAGTACTGTTCCACGTTCTCAGCATTGAGACTATTCTCTGTTAGGTATGCGTAGGAGTACAGCAATACTTCAATAAATGCACAGAGGCGCAGACTTTGTAAGTATTGAGACTATTCTCTGTTAGGTAGTTATGCGTCGCAGTACTGCAATACTGTCTCAGTATCTACCTGCGGCCCATCCGGGTCCCATTAATCTAGATCCACCAGACTGGCGGGCACTTGATGGGAGAGAACATGGGTTCACCCATGTATCTAGACATTCCTGACAACCTCATTGCTGAGCAATGGTCCGTGTTTAGCCCCGGCGTCTAGTCCGTGTGCCTGTATCAATGACATCAGCGGGGTTCCCGGGATGCCGTCACGGCCGGCCAATTCCCAAAACTACCCCTCCATCATGCCACCTTACTGACCCCTCGGTCTTTTTTGGGCTCGAAGCACCTTGTACTCCCAGCTATTCAAAGCTGCGTTTCTCCCGCTGATCGTTGCTAACTTTTCCTCCCTTCTCCTTTCTCATTCCAAATAGTTTGATACCCGAAAAAGCCTTCTCTTCAATCTTTGCAGACGCCTCTTCTACCTTTACATCCAAGCCACATTCACCAATCCTTCAATATGCCTCAGTCCATTCCCACCGCTTCCCGTCTTTTGGACCTCTTCAGCCTCAAGGGCAAGGTCGTCGTTGTCACGGGTGCCTCCGGCCCCCGCGGCATGGGCATTGAGGCTGCCCGCGGCTGCGCCGAGATGGGCGCCGACCTGGCCATCACCTACTCTTCCCGCAAGGAGGGTGCTGAGAAGAACGCCGCCGAGCTCGAGAAGGAGTACGGCGTCAAGGTCAAGATCTACAAGCTCAACGTCAGCGACTACGACGAGGTTGAGAAGACCACTAAGCAGATCATCGCCGACTTCGGCAAAATCGATGCCTTCATCGCCAAGTAAGTCCCAGTTCTCGCTTCAACCCCGCGTGACTCTTCATTGTGAGGAAAGTTGCTGACGGTTATGTTCTCTGCAGTGCCGGTGCCACCGCCGACGCTGGTGTCATTGACGGCACCAAGGAGGCCTGGGACCACGTTATCCAGATCGACCTGAACGGCACTGCGTACTGCGCCAAGGCCGTCGGTGCCCACTTCCGTGAGCGCGGCTCCGGCTCCTTCGTCATCACCGCCTCCATGTCCGGCCACATCGCCAACTACCCCCAGGAGCAGACCTCCTACAACGTCGCAAAGGCCGGCTGCATCCACATGGCCCGCTCCCTCGCCAACGAGTGGCGCGACTTCGCCCGTGTCAACTCCATCTCACCCGGCTACATTGACACTGGTCTGTCCGACTTTGTCGAGCAGAAGGTCCAGGATCTGTGGAAGAGTATGATCCCCATGGGCCGCAACGGTGACGCCAAGGAGCTCAAGGGTGCCTACGTCTACCTCGTCTCCGATGCTAGCACCTACACCACCGGTGCTGACATCGTCATTGACGGCGGTTACTGCTGCCGGTAAATGCCTCGTTTCTTCTTCATGAAGCGAGCGGAGCAACAACACATGGATACGGAAGACTGAAAGGTTTCTAATCCTGGATATGATGTTATGACTAGTTAAAAATAATAGACAAAAAAGTAAAAACATTGTACTCTCAGTTGATTGATGTGATGACCCAAGCTGTGCGCCCCAACCTTTGCCTCGCGGTTTCACGCAACGGTTTAATGCTGCAACGCCATACGAAGGTAATACAGCAGTCAAGCAACACAGTTCATTTTGGGGGTACGAATGCTAATGCGGCATCTTAACCAGATCGCACAAAGTTCATTAGTTTTATTGCCAAATAACTTTTTTCATCGTGTAAGCTTCTCCTGTCTCGCCGCATCATGTCCCCGCAATCATGAGTGATGATGTATGCGTGATGATGTATGCGTGATGACATGACCTGGTTCCTGGCTCCATTTTCTTAGTCTCAAATTCTTAGCTATAATTAGTGGACTACCCGTCAACACTCCACCCGTTGAATCCTCCTATGGTGAGCCATCCCAAATCGTGATCCTGGGCTCGGTCCACTGCAACTCCATTCCAAACCTCCATAATGTTGTGATCAAAATTGATTCGTAGTTTCGGGAACTTGGAAGCTTCGCTCGAAAGTCACACGTCAGAACATGAAGATACACGATCTCACGCAAAAACACAACTCCGCACCAGGCTTCCGAGGTGAGCTGTTGAATGCGCAGTCAACCCATTCCAATGCCAACATGATTGAGATTAACCAGACTTAATGAAAATGACCAGAAGAACGAAGTCATGAGCTACCGTACTTTCACTTGCAAGCATCGCAAACAGGCGATGGCTGCAGCGATCAGTGCTACAATATGACTAAAGGTGTTGTTGATAATCTGTCTGAGGTTCACAGTTGGTCTAGAATTCAAATTAATTACAGCAAATGATTATGATGTGCCAGTAACAGTGGTGATGTCTTTCCTCCCTAGGCTGCCTATCAATTTATCAGTGACGGAAGCCCACCTCTCCAACTGTTGGAATCACAGGGTATCTGTTGTATACAACAGG
>JFFI01002291.1:4765-25260 GCA_001563125.1 Colletotrichum salicis
CATGGCAGGGATTGGTATCGGCGATGGGGTCTAATTCGGAGAGAATGAACACAAATCCTGCGGTTCCGCGATCCCCTTGGCTCATGATGAATGTAGAGAGAGACGGGAAGCATTGTCTAGGCCATGATCCTTGACAGCCTTGTGGGCTGGTAGTCAGTATCCCAGATGACAGACTTGGACAACAAGGCGGCATTAAGGAAGTGTAGCACGGGAGCCGTAGCAGGAGAAACGACATGCAAACAGACTAGTGCTAGGGTTGTGGGATAACTTGCCTCTTCCTCTCCATCCACAGGACGAGGACCAATTGCTTGGGACAACCCCTCCACCTGGAGGTTGCAATGGTAGGGCTCTTGCTGTAGAGCCCCGCAGGATGGAAATGGATTTACCGGAGTTGTGTCGTCAAAAAGCAATGTTATCAAGTCTATATGCTGGGAAGGTAGCGTGTGTGGTGGGAGAAATGCAGAGTTGAATTGAAGTGTGGGTGACTGTAACAGAACGGTTGACATTGTGACGTCTGGGGGCTATCAACCTGCGTCCGAGTTAGACATTACGCACGTAGTTACGCACGTAAAGGACCCGGATATGCCAAGATCGACGTGGACCATTGTAACGGGGCTGCCCTGGGACGGGACTGATACGGCTCTCCTCCCGTGGTGGATAAGTTGATAGACGAGAAAAGAGGAATCAAATCGATCTTGAAGCTATATTAGTGGTTCAACTCCCTGCTCTTAGTGCATCTCTGTCCGATTGGAGAGAGATGCGGACAGAGCATAGGATCTCAGAAGTCTCAAAAGTGTTAAGTCATTTTCGGCGAGGGTATGGGAGCGTGAGTGCCAGCCAGTATCACCGGTGTGGCATGCGTCAAAAAGCGACGATCGTGTATGTGCGGTTCAAATGTACACTATAAGTGTGTATGTTGAAGATACCTTGTCCAGAGCATAATTCCAGGGCCTAGGTAATGAAATTACCATGGGAATAAGGTAGCTGGAATGAGACGGCAATCAAGCACGCAAAAAGGGCACAGTAGAATAATTAACAAATGAAAAGAAAGAAATTGAGAGGATGTGCTACATTAGATGTCAGGAGCTGGCCCTTGTCCAGGTTGAGGTTCCGGTTCCAGGTCAAGTTCGAAATGGGGTTTGGTGAAGAGAGAAAAGGAAGAGAGGGAAAGCAAAGGCTGTGTGAGTGTGAGCGTCAGTGTGAGTACTCCGTACAGAGTAAGGTGAGGATGGAGTTCGGGGGTCAAGCCAAAGAGACTTAAGAGAGGGCAACGGCCGAATGTCATTGCATGAACCTTGTGATTGGCTCCATAAACGGCCGCAACGGGGTCGACAACCTGGGAAGGCCGGGGGCAGGAAAGGGCAAGTGGGGACGTTCATCTTGCGGTACGTATCTTTGCGTGCCTGCCTCATTCTCATCCTGAGTCCCGTCTTTCCTTCCTGACTCCCTGCGGCCTTTCCTGCCTTCTTGCCTTGCACTCAACACATGCGACGTACCTACCACACCTGTAGGTAAGGTACCCAAGTTTCCGTCTGTCTGCGTGCGTCGACTGTGCCGTCCTTGAGCCGGGTCCGCTTGTTCACGTCCTTCAGTCTCCAGGACTTCAGAACCCAGATAACTGGCTTTCCCTAGCCGGCGCATTGTTGCCTTGAACTCAATTATCCATCACATGGCCATTGACTGTAAGAGCTGAAATGTGTCCTTACCACCAAGTTCTTTTCCACTTGTGAAAACCTTGACTCAATGAGTTGTCAGAAACTTAGAATCTCTCCCGGCGGCACTTATGCTGTGAGTCTCCTCTCTCTCTCTCTCTCTCTCTCTCTCAAGTCTGTCACATTTGCTCACTTACTATCAGTTTCGTGGGCGGGACCCTTACGATAGCTAAGGGTACCGTTGCCGAAATCTGCATTGCTCTAAGGTCTGGTCACCTCAGGCCGGCCCTACGCCAAGAGTCGCGGAACAGAACGGCCAGTGCCCAGCTGCCCCCGGCACCACCACCAGGTGGGAATCTTTGGGTGACAGGGGTGGTGGGGGTATACCTAAGGGAGACCTCACCTACCTACGGATAGGCTCTAATGTTTTGGGTGTGTGGGTGTTGAGGCTGCAAATCCTCGGACAAAGCGGGGGCTCAGTTTCCGTAGGACTCGCTTGTCGACCTTCACTCCTTGTCGCTGGGTGTGACCGGGTCGCGTCCCGTCAACTTGGAGTCTTGAACAATGGTTGAGTGGGCACTGAACTGGACTGGACTGAGGTGGGCTGGAGCCACTGGAAGAAGCCGGGCTCTTCAGGGTGGAATTGCTTAAACAGTTATCCGAGAACTAGGTACTCGACGTTGAAATTGCCTTCTCTCTGACCTACCTTGCCCTTCTTTTCCCAGCGACCAGAGACACGCTCATGTCAGGTCATGACCCTCTGGGAAAAAGAAAATTGTCAGGGGGTTTCCCTTGCCCGTGCAGAACTTGTTGCAGCATCGGAAAACACGCGCCAGTGGGACAAAGCTTTCACATTGTCTCGACTCTCGTGCGGCGATTATTATGCGATCAAGCCACTGTCGTTCTAGGCAAGCCTACATACTCCGTACAATGCCAAGCTATGTACCCTAGTATACATACCCATCCAAGCTAGCATTGTGAAGGCAGTGATGGCATACTCTGATTCGAACTGGGCAGCCCCCGCAATCTTAATGGACACGGGACCAGCAACTTCATAATGAAGGTGAGAAAGGATTGGACAAACGAGCGGGAAGAGACGGGAACCGTTCGATCTGGAGGGCCCATAAGCATAAGCTGCCGCCGCCCGCCACGATCTGAGATCCATTTCGTGCGTGCCGCGAGAGGGTCGCCGCATAATCTAGCTGACCGGCACAGACACTTTTTCTTTTGTGAATCCTCGGAGTATCCCGCCCGTACCTTTGTACAATGGATGTCTTACAATGGAGATGGAAGTCGATATGAGGGGGGCCCCGATCACAGACTCGACTCTGAACTTCTGAAGAACCGGTTGATGCCATGCCTACCCCCACAGCGGGCGTTCATACGCCTCCCCCCTGCTTGACTTGAAGCTCGTTCGAAAGGGTGAGTTGTCACAAGGGAGGAATGGGCTGACATTGGCCGTGATGCATGCAACTTTGAGACCCTCGACCATGCCTTCTGATTGAGCAGGAAAGAACAATAGCCACGTATGGCCGCCGGTGCGAAACAAGAGGAGAGGAACGCGACTTTGCTGCAGAGAGGGAGGGGGGAAACGGACACTGGGCCAATACGCTCAGTTCTCATCTCTCTGGTCGTCAGGGATTTCCTTACACGGGACTAGCGCGGACCCGACAGTCTGGTTCGCGCTAGCTTAGCGTCAAAACCCGATGGAGCCCACGCTCATGCGAGGCTATCATTGGATCGCCTCGGAGGCATTTTGTCAGGGCTACCGGGATCAGTTCAAAGCCTGAGGCCACAATGATACCCCCTATCACACACCCCTCCCCTCTGGCTTAGCGTGGCGTACGGAGTACGTACCTGTCGTCGACTTCTGTCTTGTTCACCTCACCCCTACCGTACCTTCCCCACTTCCACGAGCACACCTCACTGGCCAGAAGCCGATCCCATTCTTCGGACTTAGCGCGCGTCTGTTCTTTCGAATTGAAGCTTAAGCATATTCAACCACTCATGGTGTCGCTAATGACTCTCAGATAGACCATTCTCACTACCAACAAGCGGCCCGACTTCATCGCCAACAGCAAACGGTCAATAGAACGCAACTTTGTCAACTTTTTAACCGCGATATTACACACCCACCCACACTCTTCTAGACTTCACACGCCGCCTCGAAGCTACCTGTCATCACACGCATTCTTTCACACCACCTGCGCCCTGTTGCAGAAACGTGCCCCAACTCTGTTGCTCCTGGCCGCCGCCTTCCTCGATCCCATGGTTCCAGATGCGGGTACGGTACCGGAAGCTATGACGCATCCTTGATGAGCCAAGTCAAGCTGAAGCTGTACGGTCCTGCTTCGAGGGGAAGAGGAGCCTGAAAGCCGTCCCGCCTTCGCGTGCTGGCCCTTCCTCACGTTCCTCAGGCCGATGGTACCTTGCAGATCACCGTTCTACGGATAGATGCCGAAACAGAAGGCTGAGGTGCAGTCTGATCCTTTGGCCTTTCTAAGCCTCCAGCCTGTGCCACGATGGATGAGCTTGGAGGAGATCGCTGTGCCGCCTTAGCCTCGCAGTCCCCCTCTCTTCGACGCCTCGTTACCATGATATCTCCCACCTGGTTATAGAGTCGGCCGCCTGACGAGTACCGAGGTGCGACATCAGAAGCAGGCGACATGGCCGCGAGCCCGAGGTCAATTCTCTCTGCCCATGGTCGCTTCTCGGGTCGTCGACTTGCCAAAGGAAAACCTTACCGGCCGCAAACAGACTAATGAGGAACTGGTCGTATCCCCATTGCCTGGAATTTTACGCTCTTAGCGCCCAGGTCGCATAGTTCGTCGCCCCCATTGGCCGTCACTGCCTCATCACGTCGTTGGTCGCGTCTGTCACTGTCACAGACACGGTTATGAGCGTCCATATTCATGACCTGGGCCCAAATCAAGCCAACACTGCCTCATCTTCGCCTGGAATTCTGGTTTGCGTTGCATTGCGCATTCTCATGCACTTTGAGCGCTTCCAATCTCTCGGGTCGCGAAGGCAGCTGGTCTCCGGCAAGCGTCCTACTGGACATGCCAGAACCCAGGTATCCACCGCAAAGCATCGCCTGCTGGGGTTTGGCACTGCAAATCGTCCACGACCGTCCACGACCGTCCCCGAGCAAGTCAACACGCTCTGGCGGTAAACCCGTATCAAATCAGCCGAGCATTAACGATAGCACTATGGTTGGAAGAGGTGACAAAATGTCTGGAAGCGACAACCTCCATCTTCATGCCAAGCCATGCTATGGATTCGAGAACCCTGGCTAGAGGTATCCGTCCGAAGCACTGAAGCACGCTCAGACTGACAGCGATCTTGCCGCTCGCCATGTGAGCTTTCCGTCCGAGATTTCCAGTGGGCAGTGGTTCGATGACGCTTGCCATCGCTGCACGGTGCAACCCCGAGACTCCACCATCCATCGCAATCAACGAAGTCTAACGCCCCCCCTGGACGAGGACTTGCTGGTCATCCCTGGGGCACCAAGAGAGCAGCTCGTAGGTACAAGAAGATACACCATGAGACTACTCCCTCTCTTCCAAGGTCGTTCCCGGCCACATGCGGAATAGAGCACGCTCCATTCGGCTTCAGGGGGATAGCCTCTTTGCGGCTAGAAGCGTGTAACAAGGAAGCCCGTACTTGATTCTCGACCTTGGGCAGCTTTCCCCTCACTGAAGAACTGCTCAATGAAAGCAATCACCGTTACTCATTCTGGAAGAAGGCGTAGCGAGAGTAGCTGACGGCTGGGTAGCCGGACGGCCTCGCCCTCCCGTCGGACTCTGATGAGAAATCCCCGCTGGCAAGCCCTGCTACACTCGAGCGTGGTTTTGATGCACACAAATACTTTCCGGGGGACTGCGCCTTGTCTTCGTGGTGTCTGCCTGCCCGCCATCGATTGGAGCAACGAAGCAAACCGCTCATCTTCAGTAATGGTGGTCCTCTTTGACCTGCTATCGCCATTTCCCCCGGCTCCCACGAATCAAGGACGGCACAACCGGTCCGCGGCGTGACGAGTTTCTGCAGTTGTCATGGATTGCCATTCTTCGGGACGACTTCGCCGTTCAGGAGAGGGGTGGGACATGCTGGAAGCCGTGGTGGTTCTGTGGAAGAGCTGCCATGAGTGGTCCGGTGTTAACAAAGGCGGGCGTTAGGCCCTCCGCCGGTTGCGCCAGTAAGAACATTTTTCTCCATGTCGCATCTGGAACAGCGGCAAACCGGTCCCCGGGGAAAGAAAGAAATCTCTTCTGCCCCCCCCCCCCTTTCCAGGGTCAAGCTTTGTGGTTGTGTGGGAATGTCGAAACAGACAATGGTCTGAAAGATTCGCAAAAGGCGCAGCCGCCACCACCACTCTCACGCCTTCACCCATCTGCAGGATGGGCATACGAAGAGGGGAAGCAAAGCATTCCGAATCCTTCGGCAATTCATTTCAGCCCCCAATGCTGCTCATCTCTGCCCGAAATCATGTCTCTACCCGAGCCGTTGACTGCGAGACTACAACCAACGGCCGTAACGATATGCTCCGGGCGTTTCAAAAGCCGCTGCTGGTGTGCGAACCCTCGCTACGCCTCTGTGGGGATAATCAGCACTCTAATCTGGACGAGAAGCTCGAGTGTACATTACCGGAGAAACTCTCCCATCTGATCTCGACTTGTGGGCAGGGCGGTGTTGAGTCAATTTCCAGTCTGGTCCACTCCCAGCACTGAACCGGTCATCACGATGGACACTACCCCTCGTTGGATGAAGATGGTTACGTCGGCATAGCTTGGTGAAGGACATTGGGTGATGTTGTCTTTGGTAGAGAATAACGCCTCGCGAGGCTTTCTCTTTCGATTTGGCCTTCTACCTTATAGCTCATTGATCACGTTGTTTTGACTGGTCGTCAATCCACGAGGCCACAACAGAGGCCCGAAAAGGCGGCCAAGTGCCTGCAATGCCCCCTCATCGCTGCCCCGGCGACTCCGGGTATCGGCGAAGACGAACTCGCATGCCAAGAAGAAATTTCAATAGGCAATTCAAAAGTGTACAGTTTTCGTGGTCGATTTCAGAAGCTATCGCGAAGACGTATTAGGGCGACCAAGTGGTCATCCCCGACAACCCCAGTCCACACATGTTGAGGCCTTTGAGGTCTCTTTCTGCACCCCAATCTTTCGGCCGCAGTATCGGAGCTGATATCAGGGTGCAGAATCCTCTGCTATTTTCTGCAATCCCTCCTCTTTCGCAAACTCCAGCATTCCCGGAGAGCTGCGGCTGCGCCGCTCTAGTGGTCAAAGGAGCACGTCTCTCTTCAGCTTGTCTGCAGGAACAAGGCATTCAAAACGTCATGTCAACTTCCCCGTAGCACTTTGTTTCTATTTCGCGTTCTATCCTATTCCTACCATGCGGTTAAAGAAGTGTTCCAAGTGGCGCAGCGTCTGTGCCCCACGTGTGTGGTGAGGCTGTGAAAGCTCCTTTGCGTGTGCTGGGAAAGAAAGACACCACCAACCAACAACACCAACACCCGAATGAGCCAGCCCCCAACGATTTTTCCGACCACGCCTAAAGCAGAAGACAAAACAGCCCCTTCGTGCTTCGACCAAAGATAGACGACCGAAGCGCACCAGGAAGCTGTCATTTTTCTTCACTTTTCTTATCCACAACCATCAAACAAGCGCAGACGTCCCACGAGTTGTACGTTACACACACTTCGAAAAGCCTATCGTTGGCGCATCCACTCGACAGCCCCCCTTCCCTCCCCCTACTTCTTCCTCCACGCGATCGAGAATAGTAGCCAGACAAGACGCAGCCCGCACACAATCCAAGGTTAATCCCGGCCGCCACTCCCGCTGCCACAAGCGGCGCAGAAACCACGAGAGTTTACCGCAGGCTGTCGGTAAAGTTCATCATGACTGGCTCTTTGTTCTTGCTGGGATGGCCGTCACCCTCGGGTAACGAGCAATGATTCGTCCCCCTTTCCGTGATGACTCTTTTGCCTGATATCGTGCCTGGTATCGAACTCCTTTGTCAGATGAAGAAAACGGCCTCAATCACATGGGCAAGATCGAGCGAGCGAAACTAGGATAGAGCGAATCAGAGCATCTAGACCAACATCCCCCACGCCTTACGCCCTGGTTCGATTCTCTCGTCACCTCTTGGCCCCCTCCTTTCCATATGGGAGTGGAAAAGTTGACAAAGTAGACGAAAGGTGTGCGTCTAGACCGGGAAAGTACCTGTCCATTGTCGACTTCCTATTCGACGGGAAGTGGAAAAGAAGGCATCTCTAGTCTCTTGTCATGATGGAGATACCGGACGAACACCCTCGTCTTGTTCAAGCGAACCATAGCCCCCTTCCCCCATGATCCGTCATCTGCCAGCCCTACGATTCCTGTATCAAACGATGAAACAAGCGACGATGGCATGTTCCAACGCCCCGAGGAAAGAAGATACTTGTCGACCTGGTACCGATACAAGATACGAGCCCAGACGCCTCCTTGACAATTCGATGATACCCCCTCCAGGGCGGAGAATGTCACAATCGTCAGATACTTGCTGCTGCTCCTTTGCTGCTCCTTTGCTGCTACTTCCCCCTCTCCCCCCCCTCCCTCCACCGCCGCACCGTCATGGCCACTTTGCGGCCGTCGAAACGTGAACGTGCCTCACATCGGCGGAAAGAGAGCCTAGCCGGTCGTCCCATACCATCATACATCAGCCTGTTGGGCCGTCACATACGCGACCCGCGGCTCTCCCAGCGAATAGGAGCTACCGCCGAGTCCTTGCTGAGAAGAAACTTCCCTTTCCTTTCGTCAATGGAGCACCTTACGAAAGGGAAGAAGGGGAGAGACTAGAGGGGGAATGAGTTCCCTCGGACTTTTCTCTCAGTACCCGCTCCAATGTGACTCTCGTTGCTTCTTGTCATGATTGGGGAATCGAGGTGCTTCAGGGCCTGGACCTATCATTTCCATAATCATACGCTTCGTTATCACCATCGTGATTATAGTTTCGTACACTTTCGTGATCGTGGAGCAGAGCTGAGCTGATGGGATACCCCCCCAAATTGCATTTCTGACATTAGGGGGTAATGTATGTATGGGGCCATTAACGTGAAGATGTCCGCCTGCTGACGCCCGCTGATGCGTATTGCTCTTGATTACAGCTCGGGGACGATTGATATCCGTGTAGATTACGACGGAGATGTGACTGAGTCTCTCTACGGATCGTGTACCCTCGGTGTTCGTGAGGTCACCTGTCCGTAGTTCCAAAAAGGCCCGTAGGAGGCATTATCAGAATGGTGATTCACCTCTGGACACACGTCACATACCTCGCTCATTCATCCGTCATGATATTGGAGGTTTTTGAGATTCTAAGTTGACCATGGGTGCTTGAGACTTCCATCCTTCGCAGAACTATACACGATGTATCTAGAGGGCAGTCATCACAAGTGTCAATGTTGCTAGTCTCCATAGATTCCCAGACACACAAACATCAAGTGGTGTAAACATAGTGTGCTTGAATTAATCTTATTTATTTCGGAACTCAAACAAAGCTACAGCTAGCTAGTCACAGCGTTCTTTTGCAAAGTGTGTGCCCATGAAAAAGAAACCTTCACCTTCACCTTCACCCGCTATTGCCAATGCTTTGATGATCCCAGAAAGGAAGAAGGAAAAAAGGAACAGACACTAGAGCCTCCGAGGAAAGAAATGAAAACGTACAAAACGACCGCCGAAACCGAAGTCGCAACCCGATGTCGCCTGATCATGTCGTGAAGCTCATTGTCGAATATACGCGTGATTATACCGTCATCAACAGACTCTGCTAGGAAATTAAGAGGATAAAAACGAGGCAGAAAGTGTTGTGTATCAACGAGAATCGCTTGTTGGTGGAGGGAGCTTCCATTCTGGGATACCAATGGCAAAAGCAGGTATATAAACGTAATAGAAAGACTTCCATCTTTCGCCGGTCCAAATATGTCTGGTTGCAATGCAGTCGCAAAGCAATGATGTCGCTCACCTCGGAGCATGGAAGGATCGCTGAGAGCTGCAAACCTAGTCACTCATCCCCGGACCCCAACGGAGGGGCCTAATACAACGTCTGCCGAAGGGGCATTCACTCACTCCTTTCTGGCAAGCTGTGATCGAGCTGTCCGCCGCTTATTTGCCGATCGTGAAACTCGCCCCCACGTATGCGTTCTTCCTTCGTTCGCACTCCTGTGGGGAAGTTACATTGTACAGGCTCTTCCGTATCTTATTTCATGTGGCTCCTATGCGCCCTCAAGAGGTTGCACAAAGTTATAATTGAAGTCCAAGAGGCCGTCCAGCATCCAATGCTGTGGATCGAAGAAATCGTAGTTGGTTTCGCCGTAGGACATGCCGCTCAACATGCTGTTGCTGGGTGGTTGGCTGCCGATGCCACCAGAGTTGCCAGGAGTGAGAGCACCATTGGCAGCGAGCAGGCTGTTCGCTTGAAGTCCTTGGGTTGCCGGCATAAGAGTGCTGTCCAAATGGGTCGATGACGCTGAGGACTCGTTCGCTGAGTCTGGATTAGTAGGTTGTTTCATGGCTATTTAGGGTGGCACGTAAGTCAGTCATCACAGTCACACCGAAGAGAGACGTGGATGCAATGGCTAGAGCACTGGGTGGGAAGGGGATAGAGCATTATAATTACCATCGATGGAACCTCTTCCTTGGGCTTGGTATTCTTCCCTCCATCGCCAGACAGAATCAAACACAAGACTCATGCTATGGCGGCAGCGCACCTTGAGCTGCAAGGTGTCGTCAATGAGTAGCGGCGAATCGTCATTATCGTAGGAGTCCGTGCTGTTGTTGTCGAGTCGAGCTCCGTTCCACATTTGCACCATTAGCTCTGCTAGGCGCCACTGCAAGTCGTTGTTCACAACACTGGTAGCGCGAATAGCATTGATGGTCTGGTGGAAGAGATTGCGGCCACGATCAAAGTCGATCGTCTTGGCAAAGAATGACCGCATGAGCTTGAGTAAGGCAAAACCTGCCGCGATCAACATCTGCTGGATGTAATTTGTCGCATAGAGCAGAATTTGTCCGGGGGAGTTCTGTCCGGGCGATGTGACCTTGTCGACCTCGAGAATGTTATCCAAGAAGCTTGTGGTTGCCCTCCAGAGGCCCATCAGATCATCAATGTAGCCAGGCGTGGTGCTCGAGTCAAAGAAGCCAGCTAGGCGCAAATGAAGTGCTGCGGCCCGCATATGTAGGTTGACAATTGGCCCCAGATGCTGCGAGAGGACCGATGCCTGAAGTTCGTTGAAGTCCTTTCTGTAGACTCTCATCAACATGGCTCGGTGCTCATCACCAGCGACCCCGCGAGGATCACTGGCGTTGCTGTACATTTCCTTGGACACCTTGTCGCAGAAACGTTCAACCTGGAGCCTAGCCTCCAATTCGGGTGTCAATCGGAAGGGACCGTCTTCGCCTCGTCGAACAGCCAAAGTCCAGTCGTAGAGGGTTGAGGCCGGTTGACCGTAACCAGTACCAATAGTCTGAGCTACAATATTGCAGACAGCCCATGTTGACACACGATCGTGCAGCTGCTCTTTGTTGAGGTCGACCGACACCCTAGAGAAGTCTTGACTGTGGTTTGGTCTGTGTAGACCGATGCCCGTCGCCACCTTCATCATTACACCACAAAGAATGTGCGTAGGGTCAGCGCTTGTTGTGCTTGTCGGTAGAGGCCAAGTGCATAGCAGACACAGAGCTTTGACGACAAAGTAGCTGCTCGGAACATCTCCAATGGTTGACCACAGCAGTCTGGTCAGAGGCCCAGAAATCGAGGTCAACAATGTAGTATCTGCGCTATACCGGCGAGCAGCAACCGAGATAATGGACCAAAACAGAAGGGCGTGTTGTTGGAAGTACTGATCAGGCGTTTGTTGCGGGTTGAGGAATGGTAAGAAAGGGTGGTAGTACGCGAAGAATTGGCTGAAGAGCTGATTCACCGACTCCTCGGTCAGGCGTACGTTCTCCAGCTCGTGAGTGTAGCGTGGTAGACTGTACGACCCTCCCCTCTTGAGGTGCAACAGCGAGGAAACAGCCTCGTCGGAGCCCATCAGGGATGGGTTTCTAGTGTGTGTGTACACGCTTGTCGCAACCGGGGATTGGAGGTCTTGTTCTTCCTCGTCGACGGTGTAACCCTGATTTTGGGCGCGTGCAATGTTGCGTCGCAACCTGTCGATTTCCTTTTCCATCTCGGCGTGCTTCGACCGCTTGCCTATGCGCTTGAAGTTGGACTCAATCTTGCAGGAAAGCTTGAGGCGGTTACACCGTGAACAGCTTTGGAAAGGGTCTTGAACAACATCGCATCGCAACTATTCCATAGAAGACTGGTTAGTGGGTTGACTCATGTCATGATTCCGGCCGGCGGGTTGACTCACCTTTTGTTGTCGGCACTCGTTACATGCGCGCTTGACGCCGGGCTGGCGCTTCTTGGAATCAGGCTCATTGTCGTCGTCGTGACCGGCATTGCTGCCCGGACTGCTATCCAGGGCCATGCTGCTGTGCTTCCTCTTGGGAGGCCCATTGGGCGCATGACGGGCGCTCATGGGACTTGTGGGCGAGACGGGCGTGGCCCCGCCGGCAGAGACGACGTCCATGCAGGGCACGGAAGACGGTCAGTCGCGGTGAGACAAGACAAGACACGGCACAGGCGGGCTCGGGTGACCCCTCCCGGGCCGGGCGTGGCGTGAGGTGCGAACGGAGCTCGCAGGTAGAGACTCGGCAATCGGAGATGTCCTGGACGGTGAGCGAAACTCACTGGGGCGGTGGTCCGGTGTCGCGACGTGCGTGTTGGTATTGTCGATGTGAGGGTGGGAGCTGGCGCGGCCGAATGCGGAGGGCGGGGAAGAAGGTTGATTTTTGACCTGAGGAGCGAGGCAAGATTTGCGGTGGAAAGTGGAAGGGGACCTCGTTGCGCCTGCCCAGCCGTTGGACTTTTGGAGGGGGACCAACGGGGGTGAATGGCTGGGAGTTGTCATGTCATTGGCTGACTCGATCTGCAGTTCCCCGCCCTTTCACCTTCTGCAGCGGGCGGGGTGACTGCTCAGTGCTCCCTCACAAACTCAACTCTTGCCAGTCAGTGCCAGTTTACACATGACAACTGCCTGTCCGGGACAGGCGCATCGGGAACTCGGACCCGACTTGTACCGGGCCCTATCTCTACCTTACCCAGGCGCCTAGGCACCTTGCTTTTCGAGTCTTCCATCTGCCCAGACCGTGCCCTAGGCTTGCTGTCAGAGTAGTGCACAGACTGGCGAGATACTCCCCGGCACCCCAACTTCCAAGCCCTCCGACGCAGGAGATAGCAATCTGAATTGACAAAGATAGCCAAAATTGATATTGACGATAGCTGTTGGTCCGATATCGTCCTCTTTCTCTGCCTTTATCCACCCTCACTCGCCCTGCATCTGGGGACCAGTTCCCACGCTGCCCACTGCAATGGTAGAGTAGCCAAGAGGCAAGTCTCCATTGATGACAAGACAGAAAACCCAAAAGTGGAAATTCTAGGTGAAAATTGGGTCTCCAGACGGGTGAGCGCCTGCCTGAGTGGCTGCTCTGTGGTCAAAAGGCGTGGGACTGTGACTAATCACATATTGGGACCATGGGCAGGTGCAGTGGCAGAAGGTATGCATGCAGTTGCTGCTACAGGCGTTTGGCCCTTCCTTTCTGCCGTCCATGACAGAAACTCAAGATTAACCTGCCGAAGAAGTTCATGATCAGATGAACACACGTACCTGAGTATTAACGCGGAGAGACTGACTCGCGGCTTCCAGAATCAAAAGCCATTTCCTTCTCCGTTCCCTTTCCCTTTTAAAACTGCTTATCTTCAATACCGCCCACATCAGATCAGCCAGCACCTATAGATACAAATTGCAGCAATGTCCGAGTCCGATGCCAAGGAAACGCCCAAACCGCCCGTGAAGGTCGGGTTGACATTACCCGCCGTCTATCAGGGACACGGTTCTTACACTGAAAGCTCAAAAGGGGCCCGGGATGTCCACTTTGTCATGCCGGGATCACGACTTAAGCAAGATAAGAGTGAGGCTTTGTTTGTTCGTTCTCGTTAAATCACTTGGATTGGAACTGATTATTCTTGTAGTCGACGTTCTCCAGGTAGACTCAACTGCTGTATCTCAACCTTTTGTTGACCCGACTGTCTTTCAGAAATGGAGTGACAGGCCTTGATTTCTGCTCGTCATCAAGGGTTTCTTCAGAGACTCAACCCCGATCACATAGCTACACCTTCGGGATCGCGACTGTCTATCACTGTCTCGGCAGAGATGCTGCATCCCGGATCCGAGCGCTAGGCGGCTGTTCCGGAACCTTTTTAGGCCCGACAACAAAGCATGTGCCTCTGCCCGCCGCCATCTGTCAAACTTGGGGCGTTCTAGCAAATAAATTTGGGGAAAGATGGGCACGCGTGCGCTCCGGTAACTGTGGCCGGCATCTCGAAACCCCAGAATTCCTCCCCACGACTCAATCTCGTCCACTCTGGGGTCCGATCCTGTGTCTGGTCTAGGACCTTTCGGCTTGAATTCTGCTTGGCCCATGGTCCACTCTTCAAGGAAGACTGATGAACGTCGGGATTTACGTGGGGCCAAATCCTCGGATTTGGAGTTGCAGCAGTCCCACGTCTGGTCAAATCGGTATTATCGCAGAGAAATTCCGCTACAACTTTCATCCCAACTTGGAATCCCACCAGTGCTGGATCATTTGGATGAGATATACTCTACCACCATCATCACCGGCTGGAGTCGACAACGTTTATGACTGCACACAGGACGCCAAAGTCTCACATCTGAACAAAGTCCCGATTCCAAGCACTTCTCGTGCATCCCGTCAGCACGATGCGGGTTATTGGCCGGGGATGCTGCTCAACTGGGAGAGAAGTGTAGTATCCACCTCCGGGTCCCTGCCCGGGACCGCCCCACCAAGCCCACTCCAACTGGGGTGAAACGGGGGACATAAGCCTTCTTTATATCCGTAGCCAGATTTCAAAGCAATTGGTAGAATTGGTTTCGAAGGATTGAGGGTGAGCATTTCCCCAGTCAGGTCGTCTCAGAGTTTCTCCCCGCGTCCACTTTCCGCGTGCGGGGTTCCGTGCACTAGAGGGCGTGGCGTTGACCATCGGCATATCGAAAAGGGCATGGGTTTGGAGTTAATAAAGTGTTCCACGTCGGTCGGTGGCTACCTCTCACGGCAGTATAAGAATCCATTGCTCAGCTGAATTCGGTTCGCATCTGGCCTCTCTTACACCTACCTACATAAGACCCTCGCCATCTCTCTCTACCGTAGTTCTGATACCCCTTATCAACTTTCTCAGCTCGATTCTCAGATTCTTTTCTAGCCATGTCGACACAAACCAATGGTGACGCCCCAGCTGGGGACTACACTGTTCCCTTCTTCCTGGATGGAGAGAAGTTCGTCACAAAAAAGACATTTGACGTTGTCTCACCCGCTACCGGAAAGGTCATTCACAAGTGCGCTAGCGCAACTGAGGAAGATGCCTTGGCTGCAGTTGATTCCGCGGCCAAAGCATTTAAAAGCTGGAAGAAGACAACACTCAGCCAGCGTCAGGAGATCTTCCTCAAGGCTGCTGCTATCATGGAGTCTCGAAAGGAGAAATTGGTCCGCGTCATGTCTGAGGAGACGGGTGCTGCCGCAGGCTGGTCAGAGTTCATTCTGGGTTTGGGCATCGGCTGCCTCAAAGACGTCGGCGGACGCCTCCTCACCATCCAAGGCTCTCTCCCGACAACCAATGACCCGAATGTCAGCGCAATGGTCATCAAGGAACCCTACGGAGTCGTCCTCGCCATTGCTCCTTGGTTAGTACAAGAATAATGCTTGTAAATAATTAGATGGCTAACATTCAAGCAGGAACGCCCCTTACATTTTGGGCGCAAGGTCAATAGCATTCCCCATCGCCGCCGGTAACACTGTCATTCTCAAGGCCTCAGAGTTCTCTCCACGAGCACTGGTGGAGATGGTCTCTTGCTTCCACGAAGCCGGCTTGCCCAAGGGTGTCCTGAACGTAATCGTTCACGAGCCCGCCAACGCTGCTGCCATCACATCAACGCTGATCGCTCATCCCGAGATCAAGAAGATCAACTTCACCGGCAGCACAGGCGTCGGTCGCATCATTGCCAAGCTGGCGGGTGAGAATCTGAAGCCAGTACTGTTGGAGCTCGGAGGCAAGGCCCCGGCTATCGTATGGGATGACGCCGACCTTGAGTTGGCCGCAGACAAGTGTGCAGTCGGGTCTTTCCTTCACGGAGGTCAAATCTGCATGAGTACTGAGCGTATCATCGTGCACAAGAAGATCAGCGAGCAGTTCCAGTCGAAGCTGTCGGCCTCCATCGAAAAGATCTTCCCGTCGCAATCCGATGCGCCCGTCCTCATCAACGCGGTAGCCGTTGAGAAGAACAAGAAGCTTGTCAAGGATGCCGTGGGCAAGGGCGCTGCCCTCCTTGCCGGCGATGTTGACGCTGAACAGACGTCAAAGACAAGGTTGCGACCCATCGTCATCAAGAACGTCACGACCGACATGGACATTTACAAGACCGAGTCCTTCGGCCCTTCTGTGGCTCTCTTTGAGGTAGAGACCGAGGAGGAGGCGATCAAGCTGGCCAACGACACAGAGTACGGCCTGACATCTGCCGTCTTCACGGAGGATCTGCGGACAGGTCTTCGCTTCGCAAAGGAGATTGAGTCGGGCGCCGTCCACATCAATAACATGACTGTCCACGACGAGCCTGGTCTGCCCCACGGCGGCGTCAAGTCAAGCGGATTCGGCAGATTCGGCTCCTCTGGCCTGGACGAGTGGGTGCGGACCAAGACGATTACCTACCGGAACTGAAGTTTGGTGGTTGCTTTTCATAGCGTTTAGATACCTTGGCCCTGTCTGCATGAAATTTGGGGGGGGGGCTGTTCCACGGCTCATTCTGGTTCCGATGCAAATGTTGTGTATCCCGTAAATGATTTATTGATTTCTCTCGCCCATTGCGGCACAATTGTGTGATAATACTTGAATACTTTTACGAATAGAAAGAACCCACGTGTCTCGAAAAAGTAGTAGGGAGTACTCGTCACTATCCCAAAATCGATGAGATAGCAATAGAGTGATGTTGATCGTTATCAGCCAATGACGATCATGGAGAAGTAGTGCCACGTGAGCGCATAATTGGACTTTGGCTACTCCGTACCTTATTCGGTTACACGATCGGCGCACTCATATTCCGCCCCTCGTGCCTCTACAGAATATCGGGTGCAAGTTCACAGGTACAGGTTACACAGTCGATCACGGTTGGGAAGCCACATCGGCAATAAGTAGAGCCGCGACGACAGAAAGGAGATAATTTCGCTTGGCACGGTATGCATGGGCGGCTTGCCTCGTGTCGATGGCCGGCCAATTGAGTTTAAGCCAATGGCGGAAACTGATTTCTTGTGAGATTCGACCGCACGTTGTATGAAGACCAATGCTGACAGTAACATTGCCATCATTGGCGCTGCCATCGAGGGTACGTCTCCCCCGCGATTACAGGTCTGGACTCTGGAGTCAGAGTTTGAGGGGACTTGCTTATGCCTTGGTTGGCATGGGGTTAGGAACGGCACGAACGGGTATCTTTGACGTTGGGAGAGTTCGTGACATGTCACAATGCATTGCGACAACCTCGCTCTTCTGCTTCTTAACTCCCTGGCTGAATCGAGTCCCCCCATATGAATGCGGTTCGGATGGTGGCGGATCCTAAATCCCCTAACTCCCCTGATATCCAGTTGGTAGTCTGGAATTGTCAGAGCGGCGTCAATGCAAATGGCGATACCGGAAATGCGTGATCGAATCTCACCTCTTGTGAGCTTTGCGTTGAGAGAATACGATATTTGGATGAGCAGAAATGAGGTGAACGGGATGGAAGGGGTCGAAATCCGAGTGATGAGATGATTGGACTGAACAACTGTCATCCGTGCAGACCCTGTCAAGTTCCCTGTGCAGTTGGCGCTAAACCCCTTTGGTATGCAAGCTCTCGGGATCCTTGCATCACAAATCCGAGTCGCATCTCGAGAATCTTCAATGCCGAATGGACATTCCCACTCCCGATTGCCAGCAATTCGCAGCACAATGCTTCCCGCACGGTCTCTCCGACCAGCCTTCCGTGCGGTGCCGATCCTCCTCCGAAGCCCGGCGGCGGCACTGAGACCCCAATGCCTACCGAGACGATGGTACGCCGACAAGAAAGCCGCACCACCACCACCATCACAACCACCGGCCGCCGCCGCAGAAGATGACCTCCCCGACCACCGCAAGCTCGGCGTCCAGCAGGAGCTCTTCACCTCCTCCGTCTACAGCCCCGGCTCCCCGATATTCCTCCCGAACGGCGCGCGAATCTTCAACCGACTGGTCGACTTCTTACGGCGGCAGTACGTCCACTACGGCTTCGACGAGGTCATCACGCCAAATATCTACAAAAAGTCGCTATGGGAGGTCTCGGGCCACCTGCAAAATTATGCCGACGACATGTACACCGTCACCAGCCGCGCGCGCGCGCCCGAGGAGAAGACGAGCTGCGGCGGCGGTTCACACGGAGATCAACCTCACGAGGGAGCTAGCGGCGAGCAGGCGGCAAGGCAAGCCGAGGGCGAGGACGACGACTACGGCCTCAAGCCGATGAACTGCCCGGGCCACTGCCTCATCTTCGCCTCCAAGAACCGCAGCTACCGCGACCTGCCCATCCGCTACGCCGACTTCAGCCCGTTGCACCGCAACGAGATCTCGGGCGCCCTCAGCGGCCTGACGCGCGTGCGCCGCTTCCACCAGGACGACGGCCACGTCTTTTGCCGCCCGATCCAGATCCAGGAGGAAGTCTTCAAGACGCTCGACTTCATGAAGACGGTCTACGGCGCGCTCGGGCTCGAGCAGTTTGATTTCGCGCTCTCGACGAGGCCCGCGGACCATTACATTGGCACCGACGCCGAGTGGGCGCGCGCCGAGTCGCAGTTGCGCGACGCGCTGGAGCAGGCTGGGCTGGAATACACCGTCAAGGAAGGCGACGGCGCGTTTTACGGACCAAAGATTGATGTGATGCTGCACGACTCGCACGGGAAATCGCACCAGGCCGGCACGATTCAGCTCGACTTCCAGCTGCCGCAGCGCTTCAACCTCGAGTACCAGTCGCCCGCACCGGCGCTCGAGGCACAGGGTCTCCCGCTGGATGGCGCCGACGTCTCGGCGGCAGACCTGGAGACGTACGGACCCGTACCGCCCGTCATGATCCACCGGGCCATCCTGGGGTCTGTCGAGCGGCTGATGGCGCTGCTGATTGAGGAGTACAAGGGCCGGTGGCCATTCTGGCTGAACCCGCGGCAGTGCGTGATCCTGACCATCAACGACACGGAACCCGTCATGAGCTGGGCGTCCGAGGTGAAGGATATCCTGACGGGCCACGACCGCGTGCGGGACCCGGCGAACCCGCGACAGCCGCGTCCTACGGGGTTCGCGGTCGAGATCGACGTCAGCGCGCGGTCGTTGGCGAAGAAGCTCAAGGAGGCGAGGGAGAAGCAGCCCGGTTTCATACTGGTTGTGGGCAAGGGCGACGTCGCGGCGAAGCAGGTGACGGTCGAGGCGACGGACGGTCCGGAAAGCTCAGGGGGCACATCAAAGGGATCTCGGCAGCAGATGGATCCCCTGGCTTTGCTGGAAAAGATGCAGGAGAAAGTGGCGACGTACCAGTAGATTGGTGTTTGTTCGCGCGCGCGCGCGCGCTCCCGTGTACAACAGATGTTAGAAATGTACACTACCTACCACTACAACAAACGCCGACTTGGCGGGTTTTTGTATTATAGTCATGATGAAAACGCAAGGTCAAGCCTCCTCCTCCCAGCATTATTAGTCGTTCTTCTGAAGCCCCATACGACGACGGAGCAGCTATTCTCACTCCCCGTTCCCAAGGTATAAATCTACACCAGTCATCATCAACTCCATTAAACAAATCCCATTGAAAGAATCAAAAGTCAACACCGCAGCGCGCACCCCATCCTCCTGCTGTTCCATCACCTAGTCCTGTTGGAAGTGCTGTTCGCCTGCTGATGGAACAATGGTCTCCAATGGACGTCAGTAACTGAGCATAGGTGGTCTCATCCCGGGGCTCGCAACTCACCGCTTGTACTTCTCGTCAACCTCGCCGCCGGAACTCTCAATGCGCTCGACCAATTCCTGACGCTGCCTGAGCTGCTCCTTCATAAACTCCACCGTCTTTTTCAACACGAGACCCTCGGAACGACCCTGGCCTTCGAGGCCGGGTACGAGTTCCGTCAGGCGGTCGAAGCCCTCGCGGATGGCCTGGCGTCGCTTCTGCTCTGTAGCGGATTCATGTCGTATTAGCCAAGTTCCCGCGCCAAATGACGAAGTTACTCCAAGCGTGTGCGCGTAGAATGTGCAGAAGCTTCGTAAGAGAGAAACATTGACGTACCAGACGCGATGTGATTCTGCTTCTTCTCCGCCTCGGTCAGACGCGGCTTCTCTTCTGGCGCCTCGCCATCCGCCGCCGCTGAAGGGGAGTTGGACTTATTGGGGGAAGACATTGGCGCGGCGGGCACATTCAGTTTCTATAGGATGCAGATGCAGATTACGGAGGTGGTGTTATAAGTGGAAGTGATCCATGAATGACAGACCAAGATATCGATCGGTACCCTTTGTTGAGCTTTGGCGTTGAAAAAGAGAGGCGAACGGGTATATGTGCGTGTGTAGTGTGTGAGTGAGGGAGTGTGTGTTTCGCACAATCACATGCCGTTTCGCACCAGAGCTCTGAGATCAGATTCCACCCCCCCC
>JFFI01002293.1:427-35866 GCA_001563125.1 Colletotrichum salicis
GCCATGGCATAGCCATTGAAATGCTTGGCGCCAGTTCTGGCCAAAACCGGCACTTCGATTGGCCCTTTTCATGGAACGCTACCCAGGCGTGAGGCAAAGTTGCAATTGGGGTTAATGATTCGGTAGGGAAATGCAGTTTGCGGCCCACTGATGCCTCCAGGTACCACAAGGTACGTAAAATCACCGAGTAACAATATTCAAGACGATAGAGCGCGAAAGTGGAAAATGATTTTCGATTTTAATGAAGATTTTTGACTACCAGATGATCACGCTGTTCCGAAATATCTATTAAACCAAGATAACGCCTGGTAAAACGCCTGCTCCTTTCCGAACCTCTCCCTTTCGTTCTTCGGGTCACCGCGAACGGAAAACCCATGGTGAACGCCAGAAAACAGGTTGATCTGGTAGTTCTGCTTTGTTTGGGCAAGAATAGCTTCACTTCCATGTCGCTTCTCTGTAGGGAAGATGTCATCAAATTCTGCCGCAGCAATCGACAACGGGCCAGTGATAGCGGCCAGCTCATCAGCTTCCACGAATGATGGGTGAGCGATGAAGCCACACTGAATTCCGCTATTGTAATGCCGCACAGCGTACTTGAATTGAGATTAGCAGACTCCTTGTTTTCCAATTGACTCAAAGACCAACCTTGGCTCCGAAACAGTAGCCCGCCGCTGCAATTTTTGTAATACCCAGGCTTTTCAGGTAGTTGATGCCGGAGACCACGATCGGGTCGATCGTCTCTGAGGTGTGGGGGTTCTTCCCACCAGTGCCCTCCTGCAGCCATTTCATGATGTCAAAATCCTCAGGCATGTTTAACGGCGCCGGATCACCATTGAACAGGTCGAGAACGAGGCAGGCGTAACCCTCGCGAGCAAATGCATCGGCCATGAGCTTGCTGTTTTGCCATATTCCGATGATATCTGGAAGATACAAGACAGCTTTCTGGGAAGTCTTTTCTTCGGCGGGCAGAGCCAAATATGCTTCTATACCCCCATCAATTTGGACAGACTTCCCTGTTGGATTACCCCTAAGATCAAGAAGTGAGCTAATATTCGAAAATGGTTGTTGCTGTGCACCTAGTAAGAGTCTCACTCGTGAAGTGTGCCGATAGTGCAACAAGCACCTGGTGCGTTGGATGCCATTCTCTTTGCGAAGAGATTTGGTAGCCTATTAGTCGTGGATGAGATCGATAGATGCTCACATGCAATATTACAAGTAACAACCGATTGAACCGAATGCCTGAACAGAGGCGCGGCATCCAAACACGCGAACAAATGTTAAACGATCAGCATCAGTCGAATTCAGGACGAATAATATCGAGCCTCGCCAGCTGTCATGCCATCCGGGCTGACAGAGAGTCGGGACAGCGTACCCGGTGCGCGAGCGGAACCTGGTTTTCGGAGCTTCCGAAGTTTACGGAACCGGGGTGGGACCCACTTTCCGAAGACAATCCCGGGATCACACGACCCTCGCCGGGAGTCACGATAAAGGAAGAACATGGACTTTTCCCAACGATCAGGGCCAAAATCAACCAAGTTGCTTTGCTTGAGCTCTGGATCATACGCCGTTATACTCATTCACCAATTGAAGTCTATTCTCAATCAGTTCATCATGCCTTCCGACCATCTGGACGACGTGCGGCCCATGTTTGAGCTCCGCGGCCGCAACTACATCGTTACGGGCGGGGCTCAGGGTATCGGTTTCGCATGCACCCGCGCCATTTGCGAGATGGGCGGAAATGTAGCAGTTTTTGATATCCAAGATAAGCCCGTCGATGAGTTTACCACGCTCTCCGAGAAGTTCGGCACAAAAACCATTTACATCAAGACGGACGTCACGTCACAAGAAAGCATCCAAGCAGCATTCGACAAGGTGATTGCGGATTTCGGGTCTATCAATGGCTGTGTCCCAGCGGCGGGTATCGCCATAGACAAGCCATTCCTCGATCAGACCTGGGCCGAGTTCAACCGCATCCAGGAAATCAACGTGAGCCTTTCCGACGATGCACTCCTCACAGAAGTTCATGCTTATGAATAAACAGGTTCGCGGAACATTTTTTGTCGCTCAACTTGCGGCCAAGCAAATGTTGAAGCAAGGTTCTGGGGGCAGCATGGTCCTGCTGGCCTCTCAGTCCGCGCACATTGCTCTTCCCGGCTACCGCATGGCGGCATACAACGCATCCAAGGGCGCCGTCTTTATGCTCTCCAAGGCCCTGGCCGTTGAGCTCGCACCATATAATATTCGCGTAAACACCATCTCTCCCGGATTCGTCGATTCAGAAATGACAAGAAATGTCCGAGCATCAAAGAGTAAGCGTGAGGGAGAGCAGATGTGGCTCGCGCCTCCCAACCAGAGACTTAGCACTCAAAACGACATTACTGGTGCCGTCGTTTACCTTCTCAGTGATGCTGCGCGCCACACGACTGCGGCGGATATACCCATTACTGGTGGGCTTCATGCGGGAACCATGGATGGACTGATCAGTTACGACTCTTAATAGGCTCGAAAACACATTTATTTCAGCGTACTTCATTTTTTCGGGATTTCTGCCCATTCCCATCTTGTCGTCGTCCTTTTCACCGAGTCTCTGCGTCATATGACTTTGATATGTAAAAATGGTTCGTGGTGTCGACTACGCCGTGCAGTGGGAATGAGATCATACGTGTAAATATCACATGGTCGAGGCGCAATGTTTCGAGACGGGTCAAAGCTGCGCTGCAGAACCTCGGCTATGATTACATCGCTGATTACAGTTCATCCGATCACATTATGATAAGTCCTCTATTCTGGAGAAAAATACTCATTTCATGTCTTCCAAGTAATCTGCTACTACTACTCACCGTAGGCTGATCAAGGTCCGAACCACTTTCGTCATGTGTGACATCAAGGAGTTCAAGTTCGTCGTTGCAAGCGAAAAGGTTGAGCGTTTGCAACGCAAGATTCGGGATACCAAGCTTCCTGATCCTCCTGTCTCTGACGACGGTAACCGAAATTATGGTTCGTTCCTCAAAGATGTTAAGTTACATAGCTAATGTCACCAAGGGCCTGAGTATCACACAGCGGCATATCTTTACGGTATGTGGGCAAACGACTTTGACTGGAACGAGGTCCAAAAAGAAATGAACGAGGTGCCGCAATTTCTGGCCACGATTGAGGATTTTACGATCCACTTTGTCCACGCTCGGTCAAAGGACTCCGGAGCAATTCCCCTACTCGCTATTCATGGCTGGCCTGGGACGTTCTGGGAGTTCAGTCGGGTATGGGGTCCTTTATCTGATCCCAGCAACCCAGATGATCCAACCTTCCACGTCGTGGTACCAAGCATGCCGGGGTTCTGTTCGTCTTCTTCACCAAATCAGGGCCACTGGAAGCTTCGAGATAATGCACACATCTTTGACAAGTTGATGAAGAGCCTCGGATACAACGAGTACATGGTCCAGTGTGGCGACTTGGTCCACGCTGTAGGCCGCGAGCTTGGTGCGAAATACACCGACTCTTGCAAGCTCCTGCACTGCAACTTTGCTCCCATTCCAATGCCAGAAGATCTCAAGCTCACTGAGCGAGAGAAGAAGGCTTTCAGGAAATGTGAAGACTGGGTACAGGGCCACAGGGGATATGCCGTGACGGAGAGAATCAGCGTAAGATCTTTTTCCCGGACAATATTCAGTGAATATTAACTAGTGTCTTATCGCTTAGCCTTACACAGTCGGCACAGCATTGAACGATAACCCATTAGGATTACTCATTTGGATTCTCGAAAGGTACAACGAGGGTATTCCCCATCTGGAGTGCCAGCACGACCCATTCTGGACCAAAGCCATTCTGACTACTGCGTCTTTGTACTTTTTCACCGAATGCATCATGTCCTCTATTAATCCACACTACGATCCTCCAACTCATGACACTTTTTCGGATTTGCCCATGGACGAAGACGACAGAATCAGAGTCCCATTTGGATTCACCTCATTTTCCTGGGACAAGGATGCTGCGTCCAGGAGAGCAGTGGATCGATCAGTTGAGAAAAGTGGTAATCTGGTCTTCTACAGAGGTATGATCCATTGACGTGCTCTTAGAACTGAAGATACCAAAATCCAACTAATAGAGAGCACAGAGCGCAATGACGCAGGTCATCTTGCTGCCCTTCAGCAGCCAGACGAATTGATGAGGGACATACGAGATCTGGCCAAAGAGGCCTGGCAGAAGCAGCCAAAAGCCGAGAATTCCAGCAACACTGGAGGGCTGAAACTGTCGTTCAATGCAATCGACTCACGGGTTCGGCAGGAGTATCGTGCTTGATGTGAGAGGGATGAGGTAGACTCAACATCGAATTGTGGGGCCTCAAGCCAATTAATGTAGCGCTTGTGTATTGGCAGGCATCACAGACATAATCAAAGTGCCTACTTACTTTTTGCTGGTTACGAAAAAGCTCAGATTATCAAATTTCATCCACAAAATAGTGCGTTTAGTGTGGCAGATACTGGTAGCGGGGTTTCACATTTACTAAAGGGACTTCTTCTGCACACTTGTGACTCGACAGCCCTACATTGTGATGTTATTAAAGCGCCATTCAACCGCCAATGCCAAGCCGACATCATGCTCCCTCATAGTTCGGCCGAATCACATAATGCCCGAGTATCTCGCGACTGTGAGAAGCGGTGTGAGATGTAGTGTTCGCTGTGAAGTTGTTTTGTGTGTTTGCACGTTTCAAGATAAGGTAGCACATAACCTTGTCGACCGCCAACTGAAAGCTTGTCAAGACGTAGACAGCTCCAGATCAAGGTGCGTTGAGAAAAGAAGGTTTAAGCAAGTATCTAAACTTGGCACAGTTGCGCGCATCAATTCGGGGATGGCCCCGTCGTTGACGTAGGAACCTCTGTCCGTGTCAGTTTGGCCGTTTTGTCTTGATAGATCGGACGGAGCCTCTTATAACGAAAGACCACCCAGTGCTTTGAGGCTCAAGGGCGTTGGGGAGTATCTGTCACCCCTTCACGGTGAAAGACAATGGATGCAAAGGATTCACAGCCCAACCCGCGCAACGACATAAGCCTCCATTCGCTGCATCCGACCGAGCCCAACGCAGATGTAGACGTTGACGACAAGAAGGAGATACCAATCACCGCATCAGCACCAGGGCCACCTACCGTCGCCAATGAAAACATAGACGAGGAAGAGGCACAGTCAGATCGTGACTCGACCCAAGTGGAAGATGAGAAGTTGAAAAGACGGGCACGCTGGGCCCTCTTCGTCATGTCTTTCTTTGTGGGAGACGTTGCGGAAGGGCTCGGTCCATTTCTTGGCGTTTACTTGCAACAGCGCGGATGGAAACCCGGACTGCGTGGCATGGTCAGTACGGCGGGAGGTGTTGCTACCATCATCGCGACGGGGCCGATCGGGGAGCTAATAGACGCAACGAAGTGAGTATCTTAACTCTTCACGGATCCTCAGTATAGTATGGTGTGTCATCGCCACGAGGTAGCTGATGCTCGAGGTTGCCAGATACAAGCGTTTTCTTGTCGCTGGCTGAGCCCTCCTTGTAGGTGTTTCTCAAGGACTCAACCTTATCTCCACACATCCGGCCCTCGTCTTCTCAACGCAAATTGCGTCTGCCGTCGCAGGTACAAGCATGATGCCTCTCCTCGTGGCGCTCACACTGGGCATCTGCTTCCCTGAACAAAAAGGCAGTAACACGCAGAACAAGAAGAACAAACACAGCTTCCGCGTACTCAACGGACGAAACCAGGCAGCTAACCACGCGGGCAACATGGTCAGCGCGGGTCTCGCTGGCTTACTGGGCTCGCGCTTCGGGTTGAAAGCAGTCTTCTACCTCGTCATGGCATTCTGCGCAACAACGATAGGAAGCGTCTTCCTTCTACCAGAGAGGGCAGTCGATCATGCAGCCGCGAGGGGAGGGCCTGCCCCTGAACACAGCGCGGGTAATACTGACGCCCATCAAATGCAAGAAAGACGGGGGATTGAAACCCAGGATTTTGCAGAAAGAGGTGACATGCCTCCTCCCCCTCAGACTCCGATTGCCAGCCCCAAGGCCAGCTTCCGCCGATTGAGTTTGAAGCCCAAGTTCTCTTACAGCTGGATCAAAATCTTTCAGAACAACTGGCCTCTCGGTATCGTCGCCATCACGACTTTCATGTTCTACCTGGGCAACGCTGCGATTCTCTTTCTCTACGGCCAAGCCTTGGTGGCCGCAGGAGAGGGAGATCCCGCAGGCACCACCGGTTTGACTGTCATCATCGCGCAAGGCACCATGGTCATCGTATCAATCTTGTCTGCTTGAGCATCAGGTCGCTACGGCTACTGGTCTGCCGTCTTGATTTCGTACTCCGTCTTACCTATCCGCGCTGCTGTCGCAGGCCGTGTAATGAAGAGCTGGGGTGTGTGGCCAGTTCAGATCCTCGATGGCATCGGCGCAGGTATCCAGAGCGTTGCTATTCCCGGTCTGCTAGCCGTTATGATGGCCGGTACCGGTCATGTTAATGTCACGATGAGCATTGTTGGTGGCATAACTCGACAGACTGGCGCTGCTATTTCGCACTCGTTGGCTGGATGGGTGGCGCAGGTCAGGGGCTACAGCTTTGCACTTTACTTGATGGGTGTCTTCCCGCTTGTCTCTGTGTTCTTATGGGCTGTATATTACAAGATATTACGCTCAGTAATGGACAAGAAACCTGGAGAGAATACTATGTAGTGCTGGTCCTGTGTTACCAGACATGGACAGCAAAGTTGAAGATATGAAGCTGGTGGAAGGTGATCTTGATTATGTGTGAGAAACAAATACATATTGTGTAGTACTTTAATCTAGTGCTGGGTTACCACTAAAGTGTTTTCTGTTCCTGTCTCTCTACCCGTGCAGTCCCAAATCATCTGTCAAGACCTCAGGCTTCTCCGTTCTTCTTGATTCCAAGGACAGGCTCGGAAAAGCCCACTTCACATTGAGAAGGAAGCTCAACTCCATAAGAGTCCGACTCGAGCTCACCAGTAGTTTCATTCACAACGATCCATCTCCTGTTTTGCAAATCGCCGTCCTGCGCTCGATCATTGAAGTTCTGCGGCGCAAAGACAATGCTGCTCACAGCCTCGCTATAAAGTGTAACGGGGATATCCTCGGACCTGGTGAAGTGATGCATGCCCAGGTTGAACCACAGAACGATGTCCTCGTTCTCGACACCTTCGCCATCAAAGAACTTCATGAAATCTTGTTGCGGCTTCAGGGGTAAGTTGACGTTAGAGTGGCTATTCGCGTACGGCTCCGTGTCATGCTGTCTCGAGAGCGCTAGATGTGACTTGGCGAACGGCGTCTGGTGCTTAGTCCAAGGAGAATTCAACGGCGTGAGATGAATATTGGACTTGCCGGGGACAATTCGGTAGCCTCTTTTCTCCCCCCAAACGTTTGTGGCGTTAGGGTTCACGATGCAGTACATGGCCGCGTTGTTTGGTTGCCAGTTGAACTGTTGCTCGTCCGTCATTGTGGACTTTTGGAGCTGCATCTGCTCGAAAGAGCCGAGCTCTGGGTACCAAGGCTGGCTCGTATTGACCAAGACGAGCTCGCTTACCTCGAGGCTATTCTTTGTGTCGAGAATGTCAAAGTCGGCTTTGTAGGTTAGGATGTGATCGTGCAATGATCCCATCGTCGCCTCCTGAATTCTGGGCCCAAACTCTTCCTGGTCTGGATAGTAGAATGAAGACTGTAGGAAGCCGGATGCCCGGACAGTGACCTCAAGACTACCGTCAACGTGAAATGAGTAGTCAAACATATAGTCGTAGTTGCCAACAGTCGCTACAGATCGCATAGTTAAAGCCGAAGCCTTGACTGTGCCCAGATAGCTGAAACCGTACTCATTGCCACTCCCGTACCGGTGACGCGAGACGGGATATCCAGCATCGGCTTCGAAAATGCAAATCGCATCCGTGTTCACGACAGATGAGTTGCCCTCGTGGTACGTGACGTTCCAGAAAGTGCTGCCAAAAGGACAGTCATAGCCCTCGACCAACGTACCCAGGTCAGTACCAAGGCTGTAGTACGTGTCGTGATACACTGTTCCAGCAGCCTTGGGCGTGAACCCGGCGTACTGGGCCGCAGCCTCCTGCAGTGAGAGCTCGTAGATGACCCTTTCGCCCTTGAACTTGATATCATAGTACATCAATCCAAGGGTACGCGAGTACGATGTGTAAAAGGACCACCCCATGTACTCGATGTATTTCTGTTCCTCATCGACCTTGTACCGCTTGCCGCCAACCTCGAGGCTTTGAGGGGCTAGCTTGTTTTCGAGGTCTCTTACTCCCATCTCAGGCTTGAGATCCAGGAGACCCCAGTCAGTGGTCCGGCTCTGCTTGAACTGCTCCTTCAGCTCTCCGGCCTCCCAAGCGGAGCGCAGGACAGCGACCGTAGGGAAGAACTTCTCATTCGTCACGATACCTCTCAGTTTGTACTGTGAAGCGTCTGTACCGGTGACGTCTAGCATGACGAAGAAGTCCAAGGGCGTCAGATACGTCGCTGTGTTGGGATATCTAAACATGACTGTGCGAAATGCTTGGGTGCCATCATAAGACAGGGGCGTGCCACTGGTGGAAGTGAGCGTAGTCCGGTTATCACTTAAGCCGTAGTAAATTCCACCAATGAGTTCGGATGTGATGTCGGTGATGTTGCTCATAACAGACACGAGAAGCGGCTCCGTGGCTGTCAGTCGTGGGCCATCAAAATAACGGCTGTTGTACGGGATCTTGCCGCCACTACCTCCGTTGAAGATGTAGTCGAGTTTCTCCACCTTGGTGCCGCTGTCAACGGGAAGAGGTCCGACCATGTACTCCTGGGAGTCTGGGACCTCCAGACCGCCGCTGAAGATAACTACTCGCGCATATTTTGGCGGCGGAGTGGTAGTGCCTCCGAGGTATGGGAGGACAGTGGACTTATTGGTATGAAGAGTGTCGATCCAGTAGACATAGTTGTCCGTGATCGTAGCATTGTTGGGATCTGTGAGGTTCAGACCTGTTGCCGGGTCATGGAGTAGATTCCAGACAGCGAGGTTGTCATCCGGGGAGATTGGTGCCCAGACGTTGACTTTCGGCGCCTTGACCTTGGGCGCGACCTCGTTGATATTGCAGGTGGTGATGTTCGCCGCCCGCCTGAACAGCCCATGTTGATTCGTCCCAGAAGATGCCTCGACTGCCACACCAAGGGCCAAAAAGCCCAAGAGAGACTGTCCCAAGAGCATTTTTGCTACAGTATGATAATTGTAGAAGACTCCTGACTGAGCTCCTAAAAGACCGTCAGAATATCAGAAGAACCCGGCCGACGTCTCATTTTTATGATCTAGTAAGATCCGATGTCGCTGAACGTAGATAGTGAGGTCGACAGAAACCGAGATAACAGGTCAAGCAGCCGCTACGCATGCCAAAATATCGCCAAGGCTCAGGCGTTGCGGCAGGATACCCAAGTCCAAGTGGTCGGTAAGACGCCGGTGGTCTTGGCCGAACGACGAGGAAACCTTTTATCCCACCGGGCCGGCATGGAATCTTGATCAAAAGGTCTCGATAAACAAGAGGTCTTGGCTAGATAAAGACAGCAAGATAGGCAGTTTTCCTTGTCTGACATGCATGCCAAGACCTATGACGGACTTTTGTATTCCAGTCTTGCATTATCGAGCTCCCATTATCGATGGTGGCATGTAAGGTAGCATCCTGCCCTTCCATTCTTATCGGGACTTCTATCGCATCTCGGGTCTTCGTCCAGTACCATTTGCAGGTCATCAAGTTTACGGTTTTTGGTACGTAATGTCTGCCTGGCCGAACCTTTTCCTTGATTGAGCGGTGCCGTGACGTGGCGGCCTGCTTCCGATGCGATGTGAGATACTTGGTCTGTTCTCTGAAGCTTCCGCTCAGTGCGTTGATCAGCGATGCGGGGTTGCTGATTGAGCTACCCCGCCAGATTACGGTAACACCTAAAAGTAATTCGCGGCTCGCCCCTCGACTTGACTTACTATTTTGAGGCGTGAATAAGATTGAAAGTTGCAAGGCCTCTTTTCAGCTCTCTGCGGGAACACTGACAGAGAATCCACTCGTCTGAGCTATTCAGAGTATCAACACTCGGGCTAGGTGAACACACTGGTATCACTACTGAGTTCTGTTTCAACTTAGTCAGCAACTCTATCAACCGTGGCTCGAGCTGAAGCACATCTTGGTATCACAGATGAACATTGCGAGCCATCCCCGCAGCTATTTTCCTCCTCTCTGTCATAACAAGGGATCGATTCCAGTTCGGCTGGCGTAGGCCGATAATGTGTGATGCGAGTAGATAAGAGACGGAAGAGCTGTTGATTGTTTGTCGTTCAGTCTAAGATAATCTGTGCTCCGCCCCCGTCTCCGGGCTCTCCGGAGAGCTCCCGATTACCCCGCGCTGGTCTTTAGAAACCCGGGGTTGGCCACCGGCCCGATTCGTCGCTTCCTGAATCGCTCAGGTCTAGTCCCATCAAGTACGAGGGCCAGGATTGGTCGTTACTATAAACTGGTTAAACTCTCGCTCAAATCAATCCTTCATAGCCATGCCTCGCCTGTTCACAGACAATTTGCATGCATGCCTAGGCCCGAGGCCTTACCTGCTAAGCAACGTGACTCTTCTCGGGTGCCCTGGTCTTATGAGTGAGCTTTTTGATGAGTTCTCCGGTCGAAATGATCGAACAGTCCGCAATGAAGCATAGCCTCGAATGTGCACAGGTCAATATTTGTCTCAGGGTACAATGAACAAGTCAAGATACTTCGCAGCGTATTCTCGGTTATTATGTGGACAACAGGCGATCAAAAACATTTATGTCCATGGTCTTCAATTAAGAAGGCAGCTTGCGCAAGTAGGCAGGCAAATGGTTTTCAAAAAAATTGAAATCGCAATCAAGGATATCATTCTTCTGATTGACTAACTGATAGGGTATTCTAGAAATGTATTATTTCGTCGGATTCGTAACTCATCCTGCCACTTCCGGCTCTTTCTTATGATAAACTGTTCATTTTCGACGTAGCCATGTAAACAAATCGCCCTTTATCCTATGCCTCACATGCTGGTTGAAGCCATAGGTGACCGCATTTGCAAGGCCGATAAACTGACTGGAGCTCTGCAGCGCCGCCAAAACACGACTTTGCGAGCCGTTCCCAGACGCCTCCATCAATCTGTTGACGAGACCAGGGATCCAGAGCACCACGTACATGACCGGGTAGGCGTTAAGGAGCATCATGCGCTTGATCTCGCGCTCGACTTTCCTCGTCTGCGTACGGATCGGGAAGTCACTCATCATTGTCGCGGTCACGTTTTGCGGCGCGCTCTTTCTGCTGTCGACTTGGTTGATACCCGGGTTCACCGGAAAGTCTCGGGACTGTAGCTCCCGAGTCCCCGGCATCTTGAATGATAATGCTGATAATGTAGAGCTTCTGGCCCTGTGAGTCTTTTTCCAAATGGACACTGACGGCCGTCTTGGCGGACCGCTATCCATACGGTATTGGGCAAATTGGGCTTGGGCAGCAATTGCTGCTGGTGGAAGCATGTCCTTCTGGAGGTGTGACGGGCCCCCAGAAGCGCTCTTGTGTAACTTATCCTCTTGCTCGAGGTATGAGAACCGAGCCTCAGAGGCTTGGCTCATGTCCATTTCGATATCGTCGAATCGCGAAATTCTAGCCGACATCTTCCGCCCCGGCTCTTGCTCGCCTGTTGGCTCTTCGTCGATCTTGTCTTCGGCAAAGTGTGCCATTCTGACGGCTGATGGCCGCCTGCCGCCTACCGCAATTTCCTTGTCTTCATTGTCTTCAGAGCTCGGCGGTCTCCTAGCCAAGGCCGCTGGCGCGCTCCGCGGGGCGACAGGCGACATTTGTTGGCCTTGCAGGGGGTTCGGTGAGGACTGTGGCAGCTCCCCCCATGTTGGTTTCGCTCGCTCGAACTGGTCCATCTCTAGCTCGGGAGTATGTATCGACTCGAATCCCTGCTTCTTCCGTATCGATGATGTGACGACATTGCCATTCGAGTTTCCGCTATCGTACAACGGATCGGATGTGCTGACCATTGTGCGAAAGTGTCGTCCAAGGTACCACCAGACGTAGAGGTAAATGAGGATCGTGGTGAAGATGATGCCGAAACGCCAGCCGTGCGTTAGTGCGTATCGAAGATCGGGCCGTTCTCGGGTTATCCAGCACCAGTTGCCGCTCACGGGTTTCATAGTGCCCATAAGAGTCGCTGTCGTGCTGGTGATGAGCGGTACGACCCAGACGGAGAGACAGATCATAACCTTTCGGAAGGTTGACGCATTCGGCATGTAGGTTTTCCGTGTTATAGTGAGGAAGGTGACGACCGCGATGGCGAGGATAGAGAAGTCGGACGCTTGCACCGACAGCTGGCCAACCATGCCGTTGAGCACACATGCTGCGCCCGGTTGAAGTTCTTTGTTCTTGATGTAGATGATGCCTGAAATAGTGTTGCCAAGTGAGTTTATGAACTCTTTTCGCCCAGCAATCACAGTCAGCGCTCGCACTCTTACAAGTAGGGCCTGGACGAGGGGCAGAACTTACCGGCCAACGTCAGGTTCAGCACGAGGGCATGGCGGAAGGACCGCTGATGTTCATGGTAGAGAGCGAACGAAATTAATACACCTGTTGTCGCGAGGAACGAAAGTATGCTGCCCGTCAGGGTGACAGATGCGACTGCCGCATCAAAGGCCATCGTGAACCCGCACGCCAATGGATGTTGGTTGGCATCCACGCGAGCGAACCTCGCGGGCGACGGGTGGAAATGGGTATCATCTTGTACGAAAAGCCAGTGCGCTGCTCAACCAGAACCGTGGACTGGGCGGGATTGGCTGTTCATTACATTGATGGAGTCACGGGGCTAAGGTGCGAGTCATGAAGTTGTTGATGGACGTGGGGCCCTCCCTATGCCCCTGTGCATTCTATTTATTGTGTGATAGACGTCCGTGATGCCATCTGAACTTGGCCAAGGCCCCCAGACGAGAGCCTAATAGGCAGGACGTAAGTCGTCGAAAGACGTGCGGTTAAATGGCATTGAGTTTGCGCGATTAACATCAGCTGGGTAAGGCAATGCTTAGCCTCTCAGACTTGAGGCTTCCCTTGAGGCTGATGATACGCCTCAGGGAGTTCCGAGATACCACCTAGGGTACCACGGACTGGACAGCCAACTCTTCCAGAGTTGCATGTGAACTAAGGCAGGGTCTCCTTAATCAACACTTGGCGTTTTGGAACGTAGTACCCAGCACTCAGACCCACTGCATAGTCCGAAAATTGTTAGCAGTTGCGCAGTCCCACGTGGGGTTTTGTGTCAGATTTCCAAAAGCGTTCCCCGACTTAGTCGTGGAAAGATGAATGAATCTTCGAGCGGCAGCTCGTCGTCCCAACTCTGTGGCGCGCGTCTGTCGCCAACCTACCAGCCCTTTGGAGAGTCGATATGAACAGGATCCCCTTCCCATCTCCCAAGCGAGCGCGTTACGGACTTTTCAGCTCTTACAAAACCCAATACACATGGCGATCAGTCAATGTACCGACCATGAGTATCATCGTCTGAGGAAGCCGATCACGCAATTCCATTAGTGGCGCATAAGTCTGGGCAGAAACTTTTATGAAATACTTGCACTGATTAACTTGCAGGCTCTATGTGAAGACGCTAGAAGCCTGTCACCAGGCCCGTTGAGAATGAGAGGCTGGTCTCGGCACCCAGTCATCCCGCTAAAAGCCTTGCTTAATGTGGGCAAAGCAATATCAAGGTTTAGACGGAGTGGAGCCCTTCGAACCATCGCGGCATCGCAACGTCTTTTACCCCTGGACATGGATCGGGGTCCCTAGTGCACTTACAAGCCTTTGGTTGATTGATGACAGGATAACGTCTGCAAGACAAAGCCCCAAGTTTCCGAAAACGACCAAGGACGAACACGCACGGGGTTCTCTCGCCAACAAAGTCGGACTTTTAAGAGTTCGTTCGCTGAGAATATCTGCCCTTCTGCTCTGCCGTCCGACTGAGAGCAAAGTTTAGGCGTTTCATGGCTCTATCTCCGGACACTTTCGTACAAAACTCAAATCGACTGCCAAACAGGCGACAGCACTCTTCAACATCGCATACTTCCTGCTAAGAGACATTTCAACTGCCCACGTATCCGTCAAGAACCTCCACAGTCCACAAGCCGGCTGTTGTTTCCCTGTCGGCGTAGTCCTTGACCCCGGTCGTGCGTTCTTCCGATTTCGCGCGTCTCTCCCTCCCTCCCGTGATTCTCCTCTTCCCCCCTCCCGCAATTGGCAACTGGAAACTGAAACATAGGCGAGAGGAAAGAGATTTTTGCCACAGTCGCGCGCAAAATTGATAGCCCGCGGATATGCCCGCAAAGAAAGGAGGTTCTATTTTCGAACCCAAGCCGCCCTGCCAGCCCTGCCTGGCACTGGTGAATGGTCAACCGCGCGGGAATCGGAGGAACGCCCAAGTCCGGTTTAGCCGTGCGTGCAGTGCTTCTGCCAACTTACCTGCCAAGCGCGGTAGAAAATTGATTGCATTTAATTACGTTAGTGTCTTTAAGGTGAGATTGTCATCCAGGACGGGCGAAGGAAAGGCTGCCAAGATCACTTTCGACTGAAGTTGTGCCGAGGCCGACATGCGGCCGATTTGTAGGCCTCGCGAGCAGAGAATCTCCTTGATCAACATCGACGGCCCATACTTTGCACCCAAGCCGAAAACTCAAGAGAAAGTCATTCTCTTGTCTTCTCGTGATTCTGGACCTTCAATATTGATTAGAGTTGTTAAAGAAATTAATTCCCGATTTGCTTGGGATTCTGGGAGGGAATGGACTCCGCTGTGAGGAGGGGCAAACTCGGAAGGGAAGAAGGGGAGCGAAAAGCACAGAGCGCGCGGCGACACACGCGATGGGCTGCGGCCGGGAACTTCAGATGTGAGCATGAGTCGTGAAAATGTCGTACCTGGAATGCTCAGCCTTGGAATCCCGAAACAATGGATTCACCTTGATATTACTTCACGTGGTGATAATGGACATTACTTCCGCGTGTCCGGGCCTTTGCAAGTAGCCAGCCTGTCGCGTGTCGCAGGCCCCCTGAAGATCTCCCAATACTTCCGCTTTGGGTTGGAAAAGCTGGGGGATTGTCTACCAAGAGTCGGAGAAGGCCAAGATGGCCCGTCGTTGCGATTCAAGGCCCAGGTTTGCATTGTGAGATGGTGGGTTCTCGAAGTTTGCCCCTGGGCACACGTGGAGGAGTCATGAATCAAGGGCACTAGAGTCAATCTCTCGCGTCCAACCTTCAGAGAATACAGAAAAGGAGAAAGGAAAGATCATATCAAAGAAGGAGCTTTAACTTAATTCGATTGAACTCTAAATCATCCCGAGGCAGAGAGTTAATGGCCACGCGTGATTTAGAATTCCAGATCAATCCCATGCTGTGCAATTGTCGTACTCTTCTTGCTGTCATTGGCACTTCTTAATGTTGTTTTCAAATCCCATTCCAACTTACCTTGAGGATTGTTGCGTTTTGCTGTAGAAAAGCCCAAAAAAAAAAAAAAAAAGTCAAGTTATTCTCTCTACCTGATAGGGAAGTAGATACACTAGTGCCTGGCAGTTCTCCTGCTTACGTCTGCTATAGTATTACATTCGACCTTGTCTTTCGCCAAGTGGGCTCCGTTTTATTTGCGTTGTTATCAAACCTTCATGTTCGCCTCTGTCATTGTTCAAACACTTTGAAGTCTGTTCACCCATACTCATAAAAACAGGACATGGACCAATTCACCATGCTTAGTCTAGCTTCAGAACCCACTTGCCCTTCAGCTGTGATAAAGTCAGCAAAGCGGTCACACGATCACGATTGAGAAACACTTGCCTGGCCACCGTGCATAGTCTGCACCAACTCCTCCAAGTCGTCAATCTTTCCTACATGAACGTTGGGAACGACCGCACGGCGTTTGACGAACTCCAAAGCCTCGAGAATATCGGCACGCGATCCAACAGATGAGCTGAGGATCTTCCAACCCTTTCCGATAAGCCAGATGGGATTGAAGTTCACTTTCGCCTCCCACGGCAGAATGCCAACGCACATCAACGTTCCGAACGGCGCCAGCAACTCAAAGGCATCCTGGTAGGCAGCAGTTGCCGTAGCTGCGACTACTACTGCCTTTGCCCCAGAGCCTCCGGTTGCCTTTCTGACTTTCTCCGCTAGAGTTCCAGGCTCAGTGACGTCGATGTAGACCTCGACTCCCTGATCTTTACAGATCTCACCCTTTTCGGGGCCAGCATCGACGCCAATGACACGATAACCCATGGCACGGGCATAGGCGACGCCCAAAGCGCCAACGCCTCCTCCGGCTCCAGAGATGGCGAACCATGAACCCGGCGTCACATGGCAGTTCTTAATAGCCTTGTAAGCCGTGACACCTGCACAAAGGATGGGCGCAACCTCCTCGTCAGGCACCTCGTCAAACTGGGCAGGGAGCCTTGCCAAGTACCGCAGCGGCGCAAGCGTGTACTGAGCAAACGTGCCGTCGTACGCTCTGCCCGAGTGAAGCGTCTTTTCACAGCGCGTCTCACCCTCGTTGACGAGGTCTACGCAGGCCTCGCAATTGCCACACGTGTCACGGGTCCAGGCGACACCTACTCGCTGTCCAACTTGGACCGATTGGTCCAGAGCCGCAATGTTAGAGCCTAGGGCAGCGATGCGACCGACTCCCTCGTGGCCGAGAATCTTTCTGTCCAGGGGTCCGAAATGGCCCATAGCCATACCGAGATCGGAACCACAGAGACCCGTTACTGATAGGCGGATAAGGACTTCATTCGGTCCTGGAACTGGGCGCGGTTCATCCCGCACCGCAAACGTGGGCTTCCCATCTGAGCCTTGAGGCGACTACAAACTGTAAGTCTTCGCGGCGTTTTGTGGTGTGAAGAGGAATAGACGCGTAGAATAGTCTCAATGGTAACTCACAGTCAAAATAGCAGCTCGGTGTGTCTCCATAATTGTGCTTCGTCGAATAAGATAAGAATAAGATAAATATACACAGAGCTGTACTTTACAGAATGGCGTGTTGAGTTGAAGTTGAGACCAACCGAACTAGTGCTGCTCGAGGGAGATCTATGATGTAGGTCGAAGTTTCCCCGCTACAGGATGGTGTGAAGTGGTCTAGGAGTTCAGACGGGTCGGAAACACTTTTCCGCATATCGTCGGTTCGAAGGTTCCCCTCATTCAAAATTTGACCTCGGTGTTTGTTGTTCAGCCGTAGTGATAACTAACTACCTGTTTTAGATATTTGTGGCCCAGTGGGTTGGAGTATCGAGCGACGTCATCGTGCTTCGATGCATGTATCTGTGCGGAATCAGAAAAGAACAACATTGACTTCAGCCAAAGTTCTGCCAAACGTCTCCACCATGATTGAGATTACTTTGAATGATTACATGTATGGAAGAGTCAATATTATTACTTAGGGGTGCCTTAAATCAACCATAGCCGCCCTGACTCCTAGGCCTCTTCTGTTCAAGATTCGAACGACAGGCGACGCACTTGACGAACGATTCCTCTAGGAGCCTCGTGAAGCAGCGTGCTTGGATGCATATCCCTAGCTGCGATTTTGCCGCAAAGTCCTTATTCGCTCCCCCAAAGCAAGTTCATCCGCTTGTATCCGTTGCAACTACTCCAACGTCTGCCTCCTGTCCCTCAAGAGCCGCTCTTCATGTAGTAGGTGCTCCAGCTCAGCCATATCATCAATTAGGGGCTCCGGCATGCAATCAATACGATCTTCAATCATGGTCGGTGACATCCTAGTTGTTGCAGATGACAGGGGCGACTTTGGGAGCGAAATCGTGGACACGACCTCCGGTGATACCGCGCCCTGCTCAACTGGGGGCGTGACCTTGTGCCTTTCGTGAATATTTGGCTCAGGCGATGCGTACGGTGTTCCGTCTAGCTCAGCCATTATCTGACTCTGTTGATTTGAGAATGTTGCAGGGCTCTTCTTATCGGCTTCCAATGGTGTCGTGTATGAACCCAACTCATACCTGTTGGATTTGTCCCCGCCGCCGAGCTCTGGTGTGATGTTGTTTTCGTTACCATCACTCAAGCTGACCTTCTTCCTCTTTCGCCACCAAATGAGTAGAATTACAGCCAACATTGCCGCAAGGGCAGCTCCAGCTCCAATTCCAGCCTTCACCCCCGTTGATAATTCGTCGTCGAAGGAGGAGTCGCTGTTGTCACCACCAATCGAAGACGTAGGTTCGGCGGTAGGGGCAAATTCGGCGACAGGGGCTGTCGATTGCGCCGTCGGTGTTGCGGCTTTTGCTGTGGTTGAACCAGCCTCTGTCTTTGATATGGATGTCTCGATATCTACGGTAGTATGTGTGTCATCGCCGTCGGAAGTGGCGGATCTAGTACGTGTGACGATGATGGGTTGTGTTGTTGTCAAGGTCGCTGTAGAAGTCAAATCCGTCTGGGAGGCATTGAGCCAGCCATTCGCGACGCAGTAGGCCGCAAACAGGGGCCACACATCTTGAACTTAGCGTCAATACAGGGCTTATAAGCCAAAGGGAGTGAAAGACGGAAAAAAAATTCATTGAAAGACCGAGAAAGGCAAACCTTCAAATGTTTTTTCCTCGTACCTGCAATATCTTGGTATGCAGATGGCCCATTGGCTACGCAGGGAATCTTGTGTTCCGGGGCGACAAGCGCAACCAGGGTTTTTCATTATGTGACAGAGCTCCGATGGACTGAAAGCCAGACAATCCCGAGCACATTTAGGAATATCGTCTCTGTCTTGAGCGTATGCAAAGCGAATTACTGCATAAGAATCGTGGCCACGATCACGGATCATTTCGAATACAATCTATAGATTATATAGGTAGATGCCTGTCTTTTTGAATGCCGAAATAATTATAGAATGCTTGAATGCCTCCTTGCGAACAGACTATATGAAGCCGAGGAATTCTAGCTTGGTAATGTGAGTACAGCCTTCTCGAACCACGAGATCGAGTGCCTTAGCGTGGTAGTGCTTCAAGGGGCTGGAAGACCACGACATCGAGAAGTTACAGAATGTATGTGCTATGTGGTGGGAAGCCAAACGGGATAATGTCGTTCTCATTGCAGTACTGAATGAATTCGATAGTTTGATGAGATCCATACCCATCCATCAGTAACAGTCTCTTGGCCCCCCTGGTTCGAGCCCTTGTGTGGATGTCGAAGTGCTTAATCCAATCCAACGTCATCATATCATTTGTATAGCCAGTAGGTGAGACTCCTATGACGGTGTCAGATTCGAGCTCTTTGACGCCATATCACCTCGCCATATGAACAGAGCCGCTAAGGATCAGGAAGGCTGGTACGTAATCTCCAGCGGCAGAGATGGCCTCCACGGCAGTGGCAGACTCTCTGTTAGTTGGAAGGGCGAAGTAGTGGGCTCTTTCCCTCTTCGTAATCACCATACTAGATTCCCCAACTCCTATTTGGAATCCAGTCTCGCCCATATTCCATATATCAGACGGTTAGGTCCCATACTCGTCGACGACCTCTTTCAGCTTGAGAAAGTAAAAGTTGATAGCAATCTTGTCCTCAGACTTACGCCGCTCGGCATCCAGTACTTTCTCCTTAATCAGAGAATACTTGTGCCTTTTGATAAATCGGCTAGCCCATTATGAGTCGATAGTTGGAGGAGGAGGTCGTCCCTTAGCACCGGGTTAATCTTGCGGGTCCCACGACTCGGTAAGTAAATAATTAGCAGCGCTTACCACAAGCTCTCGCCTCACGGGTAGGTTAATTCGGTCTAGACGGTCAATATAATTACAAACCGCCTTTTCCTGGTCCCAAGTGAGCTTATGGCCGTGACTGGCACGCCCTTTCAGCGAACATCTGCCGGAAATCCTCTGGCCGAGAGTCCGACGCGGAACAGAGTACTGCCGAGCCGCCGCTGCAATTGATAACTCCGGGTCTTCGCGGATAGCTTTAATAGCTGCTTGTATACGCTGCTATCTTTCGGTAATAAATTTGGGCATTGTGGTGGAAAGTGGTAAATCGCGATAATTGTGGCCGTATGGGTGATGTGGCCGTTTGGGTGAAAAGCACCCACTTTAGTGGGTGACGAGTCCCAAGTTCCAATTAAAGTGGGGGCGGGCACGAGTAAGCATAGAAAGTAAGTGTGAGACCCTATGCTCCAGCAAAATACATTGTGTCACGGGAAAACGCATTGTTTGCTGCATGCGATCAACGACGTCATTTTCGCAACTTGTTATTGCTAATCCTATGAGGGATTCTCCAGTATCGTTATCAGAGATGCCCGTTTCCATTGCGTCTTGAAACAACGACGCCTACCGAGGCTATCTCAAATCCAGCAACACGTAGTCAAAGAGCTCAAAATGTATTTAGTGAAAGTATTTACACGATAAGGCTCCACACCAAGACTACATGATAAGGTGATTCTCCGTACTGAGGCTCAGCTATCATTTGGGTGGTGAAGCAGGTGCGTCGTTCGTCGCCGCAACAATCGCAGCCTTTTCCTGCCGCCTCTTCTTTCTGCAGTTCCTTATGCAGCAAAAGACGCATGAGCAGATCAACACGAACACAATCACAGGAATTCCAGCAACTAGGAACATGAAAAGACTATCTTGTGTAAAGTCAGGGCCACTCTCAAGTCTCGGCGGTTTGTAGTCATAAACTCCATCCGGGATCGTCTGACCAGTTGTCCACGTCGGCACTATCATTAGGCTCGCCAATGTCGGTAGCTTTGGCGTCAAGGTCGCAGTATCAGATGCATACCAAGCTACTGTCCAGGGTGTATGCATCATGAGCACTTGATCCGATTTCGCGTCCTCGGGGTTGGAAAAGGTTTCTGTCTTGGGGCCCCATGCAGCGCACGCCAACCCATCGACCCAAGTGTAGTTGAATCCACTCCACCTCGGGTCAGCGTTCAACTCATAGACACAAGCAACATATGCAATGGCGAAGAAAATAGTGCCAACATACCTATCGCAGCAGTAAGCTGATGTAGGGTCCAAGGTATATGTATGGGCCATGCTATAATACGTCCATCCTTCGGGGCACACGCCCGGGCTAAAATTGAGTCGGCTTATCCCCTCGACGCGGTCCCATCCAGAGGGATAGCATGATGATGGGGGAGCAGAGACAGAAACCTTTGACATAAAATTGTGGTATACTTCGCCGCCGGAGATTGAAGTAAGAGACCGGTGCGGCATTTCTGTCATACTCCATTGGTTCGAATAGTCTGGCGGCTACACGAAAAGCGTGGTTATGGCGAGGTTTTCAGTCGTTGTGCCGAAAACGGATTTTGTGATGGTGAAAGACATGACTATCTCTCCAGGGCGCCGAAGACGCAATTGAATCGGAAGACATGAAGTTTGATTGCAACTAACGAAGAGGTTTCGGGTCTAGGAATGTGCTTGGGCTTTGTCTCTTATACACTATCAAGCCCTCCAGAGTTCTGCGCCAAGGAGGCAAAGCAAATATGAGCGAGGCCCTAATGGGCAAGAAAAGACATGGGCCTGGCCAAAGAGGGCAGGTTGGGGACTAGCGGGGCTTTGCATGTACATATCAATACGTTCGTAGTGATTCCGCACACTTTATGAATGAATTTTTGTATTATAATGCATCAATCTTTATGTTAAGTCCTTCACTTCTTGTGAGTGGAAATTTATGTAGACATAACCCCATTTATTGGTGTCGAATTTTTATTATTGAGGCTGGGTCTATCGCGGGTTGTTTCCCCCTGATACACTTCAATTTGGTCTGCGTAAAATGTTGTTGAGACTAACAGTTATGAGCAAAACCCTTCCAGACTGGCCATCAAGCTATCCCAATCTTATTGTAGGGCAATCAACAGCCACAATATCTAATTCTCCTCGTCGTCGCCCTCGCCCATCATTCTAGCAAGTGAAAGCCGATCCTACCCTTCCATCATTGTACGCATCGATGATGCTTTGGATTGTTGTGTAAGTGCCCACAACGGTCATGAATGATCCCAGGACTATCGTAAAGATGTGCAGGGCACAGAGAGACATCTTGACTTTACTAGAGGATCTTTTCTCCCAGTCCATGTAGAGGCCCATGAATGCTGGGATGATCAGCTGTCATGTGGCACGAGTCGTTAGTGAACAATCACGTCGAAAATCGCCCTGAAGTAGATCGGCTTGCACTTACACAAGTAGGCATGCAGCAAATAGAACCAATGAGCCCAACCAGATAGCTAAAGAATGGAACCGCTTCAGCGATGATGAAAGCCAGCGCGCTGATGCCTATGGTCGAGCCACTATATTGCCGACATTAGTGTGACGAACATCCTTCCTGCAGAAGTGATCGGAACTTACAGCCAAGTCACCCAATGAATCACAGTCTTGCTTTGTAGATGCACTGAGTTGCGAAGAATGCGTACGAGAAGCTAGTATCCCACCTGTCATTAGTTATCCGTACTGATAGGAAAGAATCATTATCATACGAATTTAGCAGCAAGATGAACCCAAAGAGTCGTCGTCATGATGAAACCCGGAATCGAAACACCGTACGCTATCTTTTCCAATGTTCCGCCGGCAGAGCCTAGAGACGGACTCGCAACGTACTTTCCGCAATACCTAAGCATTCAATTCGTTTAATACATTCCCCGCACACAATTGTTCCTTTGGTGTTTAGTTTACTCACATGTAGACCACCGTACCAAATGCTACATAACATGAGGCTAGGAATACCTGAGATGAGAAGAGAGATTTGGTGAAAGATCGCGGGTTTCTCATCTCCGCAATCACGGGAATAAAGGTTGGTGTAGATCCATAACCAGCTTCACGGCTGTTAGTCTCGACTCTCGTGCCATAAATGTCAATTCAACGCATCGCAGTAACACAACTTACTAAAAAGATTGACGGCCGCGACAACTCCTGGAGCGAATTCAGGGATTCCTACGGCGTGTACGTCCATGTCGTATGGTCCGGTCTGTGGCGCTGCCGCAGGTCGATCAACTTGTGTCACACCAACGCTTTTGAGCAATGTCTTGTCAGCATACCGACAAAGCATCAAGTTACTGGTAATGGAAAAGAGTTGATGAACTTACACAACAATGAAGACCGCCGTGAAGATTGAAGCGAATCCTATCCAAGCTAGGATCGACAATCGGCCCAGAGTAGGAATGCTAGATACGATTGCGGTGCACGTGGCTGCGACGAGCGTCCACGCAATGTTGCAGACGTGGCGGTTGGAAAGTGTTTTGAATCCTTCCGCCAAACCGATGAAGCCAGATCCAGATGCGAGGCTTTGCTGGGTGTCAGCCTAGGCAGTTGAACGGAAACCCATGGGCCATCAAAGTATGTGTCTTACATCCAAGTCAAAAGAAAGAGACCACCAGCAATCTCTTGGGCAATAGGTCCGCCCATACGCGCCGCGGCATCGGCAATGCTGTGAACTCCGGCGTATCTCATTCTAAAGACATACATGATGTACGCATAGTCTTCCAGCACACAAGATTAGCAAGACCGTAGAAGAGACTGATATCGAGGACAATGTTGAAATGGAGGGCGTACAAGTTGCCAGCGTTCCCCAACCCACAAGCAGAGCAATGCCCGGGCCGTACCCGACCGAGCTGAAGGCAGATGGAATTGTCAATACACCGGTGGCAAAGCATAGCTTCATCAAAATGATGCCAGTGCGTTTCCTGAGATGATGCACACTATCAGTAATCTGTGCCTTTCAAAGTGAAATAACGACTTTGGGCCCAACATGACCTACCAGCCCAACGCCCTGTATTCCTCCTCGTGGAAGACCTCCCTGTTATCATCAATGTCAATGCATTCCGTCTTAGTGTTTCGTTCAGGAAATACATCGCCGTTCGTCACAGGATCTACTTTCTCGGATGAGCCCTCCAAAGATGCGCTTGTGTATGGTGGCATCGTGGGTGATCTTCCAAGACTATTGTCCCAGTGGTAACGTAGAAAGAGAAGGATCACAGCAACAGAGAGCCGAATTGAGGAAGTAACGTCTTGCGTAGTCTCGCCGTTGCCAATCACGTTGTCGATTACAGGGACCAAATATTTCGAGAGGAAACACTTCAGCGAGGAGCAACAGTGTTTTATATCGAATTCAGGGTTACCGAGGGGAAAAAACCTCAGAAGGTGAGGTAACATTTGAGATACAAGACTTTGTTTGAGCCTGTGAAATTACCCGTTCAAGATCCACTTCCATGCTCATGTCCGGCGTTATCGTCGATGACATATTGTCACTGCCGGGTAACAATCTCGACCGCCGTCAGCGAACTGCGTTATCACAGGCTCCAGTCTACAGACGGGGATGTCACCGATCCTATCTGCGGGGGAATCACCTGGGTTCCCCATGGAGATAAAGCCCCCAACCCCCATCCCACTATTGATAATGGTTGTGGGTAAGTGAAACATCGCGAAAAGCCGACGCTGGCGAATTTCCGATCATCCTGCTACGCTAGTCTTGACATCAGGGGGGACTTCAGTTTGGTATCATTTGTCATGGAATCACACGAATTGATCAATTTTCGATCAGACTTGTTGCGCTTTTTGAGTCTAATACGAGTGCGATAGCCTTTGGGAGATCATCTTGTTCAAAATGATGAAGTCTTCTCGTTTGGGGGAATGTCTGACTTGCTCGAACGAGAAGCAAGGTTTTGATTCAATTCTGAACCTTGATGCATCCATACTAACACCCCGGAATACGAAGTCCACGCCATCAACGCTAACAACATCTCCTTCCACCGACTTCTGCGCCTCCCCGTCTGCCAATTTCACAACTGTGGACGCTTCTAGCACTTTTGCTTGATTCCCAGACTCAAATGCGCACTTCCAAATCCTATACTCAGACTCGTAACCCTCTCGTCGGGCGGCGAATTCCACCCCCGACGCTTTCTGGACGGCGAGATAGATGAGCCCAACTTTGCCAATGAAGGTGCTTCCATCCTTGCTCTGTAGAATCCAGGACGGTCTACTGTCCGCGTCTCGTGTTGTAATATCTCTCCAGACCTCTTCGTAATCTGTCAGGACTCCATCTTTGTGAGGACAGGGTGTAGTCCCGATCTCAAGGTCATCCCCATTTGGAAGCTTTTCGAAGTGAGCATCGTCAGGTACTGTGAGATTCAGCGAGTCGACGATGTGTGTCCATCGGAATGTTGCTGCGGCTCGGTCAACATACCATAACATAGTCATCGAGCGCAAATCAATGAAGTACCCTCCTACATTAAGTGCGGTTGTATCGGTGTCTTCGTAGGCAGGCTCAGGCAACCAGCGAATACTGATGCGCCGGACGGCTTGGGATGGCATCTTGTCAGTTGATTGGTTAGGCGGATGAGGGCAAGGATTTCCTCAAAGATCTACTGGTACAAAACTTGTATCTGAGGATCGTGTAGATGGCAGAATAGTTAACATCAACATCTCAATGTGGACCGCCTGTGGGGTATTATTTATACCCAATCGCGTGTGGTGATCATTCACACCAAGTCTTGTTGATAAGCTCCTAGGTATCAAGCTATGAGTCTGGTTTTCCTCCTGAGTAATCATAAGTGCTCTGGGTCTCTGATCAAGCCACGGTTTGTGTCGAAATAATCGAGACCTCATCATTCAGCACGCGCGCTCTGCGAGATGAGTTTCGAAACATCAGCGAAGTCAAATCGACTTGAGAGCATTGCTACGCCAGTTGAGGAATTATCTTCATCACGTGGAGACATTACTAAGAAGAAGATACTATGCCACAACTGCAAATAGCATGCGGGATGGAAGTGACCCCGGACTTAAGTGTGCCGGACTCACCACCCAGTGCCGGCGGTGGGGCTTAGAAGCAACCAATTACGTGCCTACCAACTAATTCCCTCACTCCTAAACTGTTTTTAGATAAACACACACAGAGCTAGTTCAGAAGTCGTATTTACTTACGGATAAGACAAGCGAATTAAACGATAACCGAGTTCATGGTGAAGCTGTAATGCTGTTGTGTGCTTTTCCCGGGAGACAATAGTCAGATCGCCCGGCCAGGGGAGGCTGGTTGGAGGATGGGCTCCGATCTGAGAAGCAAGAGGCACAGATCCACGCCAGCTTGCGCAAGATGCTATCGACTCAAGCAGAAGGTATCGATTCAACAACTACCCTCCAAAATAGTACTACCTTGACTAAATATTTCCTGCAGTGTGATGGAGGGACGCCAAAATGTCTCAGATGCGTTGCTGCCAGAGTTGAATGCACTGCAATCAACCGGCAAAAGTCGACAGAAGTTCCTCGTAGGCAAGTCACATTGTACTTTGAATTTTTCAATGACATAATAACAACTAACAAAGCCCTTTGATAGCCTTCTTCAGTACCTTGAACATCGTTTAGCTGAGTTGCAACGACTGAAATCTGCCTCAGTAAATGCAGATCAACACGACTCTGTCAGTGAAATCTGCGAAGCTGACGCTGCTCACGATGTCGCTGCTCAATTAGCCTCGATATCAACCACGAATCATCTTTCTCACAGTCTCTTCTAAAGCTCAGCGATACTACCACACAAGTCTAAACTCCTCTATCCCTTTGAGCGCCCACCACTAAAGATCCCGATCCGCGGAATATACCACGAAGTCAAACCCAGAACAGCAGGCGAAGCATACGCAACCCAATTCTTAAACTTCAGCTCACAACACGTCCCTCTCAATGTAACGGAACGGCTGCTCAGCAACTACACTGAAGAAATTATTCCACGTTTCCCCTGCTTCCCAGAGGCAGAGCTAGCCTACCGCTTTAACCACCTCAACGGCGTTGAGCCGGGACTTTCCCATGTTCCGAATTCCCTTTCTCGGTTCGTCGTATCAATGATAATAGGAATCAGCGCCCTCAACTCCAAGAACCAAGACTTTCGCAAAGTCGCGGCTCTTAGTGAGGCTTTACACGCGGACGCCGTGAAGTACGTCGACGAGTTGCTGCATGTGAGCTCCATCCCGGCTTTGCAGTGTCTGATATTGCTTATACAACTTGCACTACTGCTACCTCAGACGTCTAATCTATGGTATCTCACTGGAGAGGCTATGTGCATGGCTGTAAGCCTTGGGCTGCATCAAGAGCCTGAGGCACGGGTCTTTAGAGACGCCGGGCATGCCGAGCAGCGCCGACGTATCTTTTGGGTTGCAAGGCCAAGCCCAGCCAATCTTGAGGTCGTAGTTCTTTCCAATAAACTTCCAAAAGGTCTATCAGCTTGACAGGGCAGTTTCGATCTCCGGAGGCTGTCAAGTCGCTCTAAGTGACGAACACATCACAACCCGGCTTCCCCAGGGCGGCGACTATATTTCCGAGTTATCTGAGAGAGCCGACTTTGAGCGAGTGAGCCACTCAAAAGAGCGGCAGTTCCTCCTCGACCTCCAAGTTTGCGTCATGAAATCCGAAATGCAGGCAACACAATTCTTCGACCGTCCTGTTCCCAATCACTCCGGCTCCCACGACGACTGGGTCCAGCGAATGGATCAAAAGATACATAGTCTCTATCACGTCACCATGGTAAACGGCAGGACTAATGCACAGCTAAGCTCCAGTTGTCTCCAATGCCAAGTCATGCTTCACCGTCCATGCTCCCGCAACATCGCCGTTTCTGAAGCATCTCTGGTCTCGGTGGTGAAGGCGGCAATCGACCTCATATCGCTAGACACGAAAACAGCCGAGTCTGGCGGCCTTGTCATGGTATTTGATATTGGTAACAGAGTATTCCAAGCCGGCATGCTCTTGCTTTACACTCTTCGAAACTACGCTTCAACATTGCGGCGTGCCTCACTTGCAGACAATGCTGCCAACGCATTGAAGAACCTCGCAGAACTCCCGGTAAATCCGTCCCATGCCGGGCACACGAGATAAAGTCACACATAGATGGCCACTAACGCAGATCGCAGAGCATCTTATCGAGCAGATGGCCGCCACTAGCCGATACAGCAAGCTACATCAACAAGCTCATCGACACGAACCTCCGCAACCCAGTCGGCCACAACGGAAGCCACTACGACATGCAAGTCCTCGAAGAACTCGACTGTCTAGTCACTCAACGACGAATCCACAGCATCCGCCACCGAAACATACCCTTCCCGCCTCCAAAGAAGTCCACGCCTCCTCCTTCGGAACCAGAAAACATCAGTCAAGACTTTCTAAACGATGAGCAGTGGTGGACAGATTTCACAGACCAAGATTTCGTCTCCAATGAAAGCTGCTTCTCGCTTCCGTCTGGCGGGCAAGTTACTAGTACTTCGTCCTCCCCAGACGCCGTCGAAACGAGGGCTCAGCGTGAACGCGGTGCCAGGGACAACAACGCAAGCGACTTGGAGGAGGAGCTAGGTGTCATCCCCGACGCGAGTCCCTCATGCAGCTTTTGTAGGGACAGACGGACAAAGTGCCAGCGTCAACTCCCTGCTTGCAAGGAATGCGTGAGGGCCTCACGCGAGTGTCTCATCTTCGACCAAATTTTGAAGACAAACAATTCCCTTCGACAGATACAACTTCTCATCGATGAGTTAAAGGATTTAGCAAAGCAGACATCACCACCCTCTCGCCCATCAAACAATACTTACCATCCACTAGCCACTGGAAACCCCCTATTCCTCCCCTCCAAACCGTTCACCCCTACTCAAGTTGGAACCTCACCATCATCAAACTTGCTCAGCAACACGTTCTTTGGCCCCTGGTCCTCCTTCGGGTGCCTCCGAGATCAACTCCGCCACAACAGAGCCTCCAATCACGACCTCCCACCAACTCCTCCGCCTCGCCAGCAGAACCGCAATCCCAAACCCTTCCTTCCAAAACCTCATCACCTTCCACCCCCTACCCGAAACCCTAGCAACCCCCCTCTTCATCCTCTTCTCCCGCTCAATAAACACCTTCTTCCCAACCCTCGAACCCCAAACCCTCACCCACATCCTAAACACACACTACCACAACCACGCCCCCTCCCATAACACCACCAACACCCCCATCTTCAACTTCATAATCGCCCTCGGCGCCCTCATCACCAGCAAATCCACACCGTCCTTCCTACCACTCGCAGAATCCCACTTCCAAAACGTCACCCCCTCCCTCCCAACAACCTGCGCCCACGCCTCCCGCGCCGAAAACCTCGCCCTCCTCCAACGAACCCTCCTCATCTGCGTCTACACCCTCCTCGAGCCCAGCGCAGGCGACGTCTGGCGACACCTCGGCTTCGCCATCCGTCTCTTTCTCGACCTTTCCCACAGGCCTTCCATGGAAGAGGACGAGGACCATGCTGTGTTTTGTATGCTGACTAGGACGCTGTATACTCTCGAGAGGTATTGTTTGTTCTCATTCTCCATCTCTAAACCACAGTAGCAAAGAATTCTAAAGGATATCACAAAAGTCACGTATCGATTGCCTTTGGACGACCAAGCCTACTAGTCATCGGAGACGACCTCCGTCGCGTAAGTCTTCAAAACCATACTACACCCATCTCATCCCCTCAAATCCACCATCCAACACTACCAGCCATAGGAACTCGTACAAAAGTCGACATCCACACAAGCAGAGCAAATCTCAATCTCCTCCTACCTAATCGCCCTCCTCAAACTACAAATCCACAACACAATCCTCCAACACCACAAACAAACCAACCACCTCTCCAGCTCTCTCCCACGAGACTACACCAACCCTCCGATCCACCTGCGAAACCTACCGCCAAACCCTCGAATCCTGGTCCGCAACCTGGCAACAATCCACAACATCCTCATCCCCAACAACCTCTCCAGCCTCAAAAGACGCCCTCCTCGCCTGGGGCTCACTACACCACCACCACGCCCTCTCCCTCATCACAACCCTCTGGCCAACACCAGGCGGACACGCACTCATCATCTGAGCGGCGTAGCACAGGCCGCGTTACAGCTCCTCCGACACCAGCAGATGTTCGCAAGCATTACTTACGAGGAGGCGGAGGTGGGGACACCGCCATCAGCCGAAGAAGAGGTTTTGGTATTTCCTTTTGAATGGACAATGAGCCACCTCGTATTCCAAGTTGGTCTCCGCGCCATGAGGGAGAAAGACACGACGCTGCTGCCGACTAGTGAGAAGAATCCGGCCCAGTGCCCGCCACTACAGCAATGCTTTTCAATGCTGTTACTGCTGGAAGCTGACGCCTCCAAGCTTCTGAGAGGACATTCACAGGTCTTCGAAGCGCTCTCCGAGAAAATCAACATGTAGGAGAGTTGTTTGAAAGTGTTTTTGGTATATAGAAAAGTATGACAAAAATAGCAAATCGCAACGCCTGGCCCCCCCTGATGCTTGAAAGCTGCTAAAGCGGATATAAGACCATGTACATGTTACAAGATTTCGAAACTTTTTTCTCCTACTTTTTTTTTGCAAAACCCATCCTTTGTAAAAATCTCAATTCTCATCCTCGCGCCGAACTTCACTTCTCTTTAGGCCGTCATTACTCGAAGCAAGAACAAGCTTATTCCTCATCAGACTCTTCGTCGGGAACCTATTATTACTGTCAGTCATCGCGATCAAACTGCTAGTGAGCTTAGGAATCTCGACTTACTCCTTCGTGGAAATCCCGACCCTCCTTGGTGCCCTTGATAACACCAACCCGAATGCAGAAGTCACCAAACCTCTCGCCAGTCTCCCTCTCAGTCGCATACCTCTTGAGCAGCGGCTTCATGATGGCCAGGATCTCGTCCTCCTTGATGCTCTGGCGGTACAGCTTGTTGAGTCTCTGGCCGTGGTACCCACCGCCGAGGTACATGTTGTACGCGCCATACGCCTTTCCGACAAAGGCAACCTCGGCAAGCCAGGGACGGGCGCATCCGTTGGGGCAACCCGTCATGCGCATGACAATCGAGTCCTGGCGCAGACCGTTCTCCTCAAGGCAGTCCTCGAGCTTGGTAATCAGCACAGGCAGGTAGCGCTCTGACTCGGCCATGGCGAGACCGCAAGTGGGGAAGGCGACACAGGCTGACGAGCTGAGACGCATGCCGGAGAAGTGAACGTTGTCGAGCTTGTACTTCTTCATGAGGTCCTTGATGGTGTCAAGGTCCTCGTCGGCGACGTTGCTGACGATCAGATGCTGGTTACCCGTGAGGCGGAACTCGCCCTTGAGCACCTTGGCGATCTCGCGGAGGCCAGTCTTCATCTGGAACTCGGGGGTATCCTCGATGCGACCGTTCTCAATGAAGAAGGTGAAGTGGTTGAGTCCCGTCTCGTCCTTTTGCCAGCCGAAAGTGTCAACGTTGGACTTGAACTCAAAAGGCTTCTCCTTTTCAAACTTCTGTCCCCAAAGCTCCTCAACCTTGCCGCGGAAGACGTCGACGCCCATGTCGTCAATGGTGTACTTGAGACGGGCGTGCTTGCGGTTCTTGCGGTCACCGTTGTCGCGCTGGACGAGCATGATCTTCTCGCAAGCAATGTGGACCTGGTCCGTCTTGACGAAACCGAACATGCGGCCGATCTGCGGGTACGTCTTCTTGTTGTTGTGCGTGGCACCCATACCACCACCGGCAATCAGGTTGAAACCCTCGAGGTTGCCGTCCTTGCCCTTGATGGCAATGAGACCAATGTCGTGGGCGTACACATCGGTGTCGTTGTGGGGAGGAATGGCAATGGTGATCTTGAACTTTCTGGGCAGGTAGGTAGGTCCGTACAGAGGCTCGAAGTCCTGGACCGCGTCGCCGGCGATCTGGGTCTTGGTGTCGTTCTCGTCCGCCAGCCAGATCTCGTGGTAGGCAGTCGTCGAAGGTAGCAAGTGGTCGCTGATCTTCTTGGAGCTGGCCCAAACCTCCCTGTGGTACTTGGACTGGGTGGGCAGAGAACTGCACATAACGTTACGGTTAACATCACCGCAGGCGGCAATGGTGGTCATGAGCGCTCTGTTGATGGCCTGCATGGCGGGCCTCAACTTGCCCTTGACGACACCGTGGAACTGGAAGGTCTGACGGGTGGTGAGCTTCATGGTCTCGTTACCGAGCTCGTTGGCGATGTCGTCCATCTGCACCCACTGCAAGGGGGTAGAGATACCACCGGGCAGACGGCAACGGATCATGAAGGAGTAGGCAGGCTCCAAGCCCATGGCCTTACGCTCATCTCTGACATCACGGTCGTCCTGCATGTAGGTACCGTGGAACTTGGTAAGCTGCTGGTCAGCGGCAGAGATGGCAGCGGTCGAGGAGTCGTTCAGACCCTCAACAATGGTACCACGGAGGAAGTTGGAGGCGATCTTGATGTCCTCGTTGGTGATAGGAGCAGGCTCCTCGGGAAGACCGTCGACGTTATCGACGCCAAGGGCGCGCCAGATCTTGGGCTCCCACTCCTGGTAACCAGTCTGGTATCCATCGGGGTCCTGGTCGTCACCGAGACCAACATCGGCAAGTCTCTTACCACCAAGGTTGGACAGAACACGGTCAAGATCCTTTGCAGGCTTGTTGTAGTAGATCTTGTCCTCCTTGCGGGGCCAGTAGTGGCGATCACCGAGACCGAAGACGGAGTAATTAACGTTGGCGAGGTCAAGCTCGGTGTTGTCCTTGAGAGCATTCCAGAGAGCGTGACCGTTCTGGGGGAACTCTCCCTGGCCGGCGGTTGAGGACACGAAGATGATGTTCTCCTCAGAAGGCAGGTCCTCAAGGGGGTAGTCCTCCATGGCAAAGACCTTGGTCTTGAGGCCGCGGGCCTTACCGCGGTTAGCAAGACGCTTGGCAACGTTGGTAGCGTTACCGTTGTCAGAGGCGTACAGCACGGTCAAGGGAGCGCCAAAGAGACCCTCAAGAAGCTGGTCGTAAGCATCCTTGGCCTTGCGCTTCTGCTGAGCCCGGACCTCGGAGCCAAAGTCTTGCGACAGGTTGGCGGCGAAGACGGGGTCGCGCTGCATGATCTGGGTGAGCTGGTTGTCGCGGTCCAAGAAAGCCTTGAGCTCGCTCTTGATGCGCTCCGAGTCGAGGGTGAAGTTGGGCTCGCCCTTGGCCTCGTTGGCGGGGTTCCAGCGGTACAGAGGCCAGTAGCCAACGTCAATCGCCTTCTTGGTCTCCTGGAGGACGGTGAGAGGAGAGTCGGTCTCGCCAAAGTAGGGGAGGTAGGCCAGAACGACAGAGGGACCGTTGTGCTGGTCAGCCTCGAGCATGGCCTGCAGCACCTGGGTGTAGGAGCCGTAGACGGCAGTGGAAGCGACGTAGGTATTGCCAAAGTTCATTGCGTACAAACCAATGTCCTTCTTGCGGCGGTTGGCATCGGCAGCGGCGCGCTCCGAGTAGGGAGTCGAGTCAATGATGAGCATGTTGACGTTCTCGCCAGAGGCCAAGACGTGGTGCACACCAGAGTTGCCGAGATCGTAGGCCCAGGCATCGGATCCCACAAGCCACAATGACTCCTTACGGAACAAGCGCTTGCTGGACAGCAAGTTGCGGGCAATGGAAGAACCATCGGTCTCCAAGCGGGGGATCAGGTCGTCGGCGATCTCATTCGCCTTCTTGGAGTCGGCCTCGTTGGCAGCCCAGCGGGCGAGCCAGCTCTTGGGCGACTCAGTCACGAACTGGTTGCTGTTGGCAGCCTCCTTGACCTCGTTAACGAACCGCAGGCGACGCTCCTTGCGAGCCAAGAGGGAACCGAAGCCGAACTCGGGGCTGGCCTGGATGGAGGAGTTGATGCCGGCATTGCTAGCCTTGAGGGCGTTGGCAATGTAGGCTCTCTGACCAAAGAGTTGGTCGAGGATCTTGGTGTAGGAGTTCTCGATCTGGGGCTTCTCAAGGCCGTATTCGAGAACCTCTTGGGGGACCTCCTTGCGGCCGATGTCGAGGTTCTGGACAGGGGACTCGGAAGTGAGGTTCTGCAGGACGCCACGGAGAGCCTGGATGACGGTCTTGGGGTCAACGTAGCCAAGCTGGTAGCCGACGACGGTCTGCACACCACCAGGGCCGCTCTTCACACTGGTGAGAACATCGATGAGGACGGGTCCCCACTTTGTGGTCTTGCGGTGGACCTGCTCAAGGACGGCGATGCGCTTCACAGACTTGGGCAGAGCCTCAATGAGCGAGGAGCTGAGCCAGGGGCGGTACAGTCTGGGAGTAAGGATGCCGACCTTGGAGAAGTCACCTCCGCGGCGGGCCTGGTCAATCACATCACCAAAGTAGTAGGCTCCGGAGCCAAAGACGAAGAGGCAGTTCTCCGCGTTTGTGGGACCGGCATAGAAGAAGGCCTGGTATTCGCGGCCGGTGATCCTCTTAATCTGAGCCCAGATGCCGTTGGCATACTTGAGGATATCCTCAGACGAGACGACGGGCAGGGACGACTCGATAGTGGTGGCGTTGGAGGAGACGACGGAGGGCGGGCTGTCAGTGACGCTGTGCTCGGCGCTGGACTGGACCGAGGCCCTGGATGACTCGAGCTTGGAGTGCACGGACGATGCGAGTTCGGAAGAGCTCAGACCACTAATGGGCGAGGAGCCGGTCGGCGGCACGTCGGATCGGTCAGAAGCCACCGGCAGTCGGCCGTCATCGGCATAAATGCCGACAGCCGAGGCGGCAGAGCCGTTGGACGGCTGCTGGAAGCGCCTCGCGGCGTCAACGTCGAGAATCTGGCGCACGACTTCGGGGTCCTCTGCCTCAATGGCTGCATCTTCGTCGCTGCTAGACGAGGCGAAGAAGTGAACGACACCTTTGCCAGAGCGCAGGGCGAGAGCGTGTGCCGTTAGTGCCATGTCCTGAGCCTCCTGGAGAGACTCTGACTGCAGGAAAGTCCATCCGGAGTTGCGAATGGCTGTGATTGCGGAGAAGTCGGGGAAGCCAGCGGGCTGGAGAGCGACGTGAAGCACGACGGGGTAGTTTGCCAACTTGTAGAGGTGGGAGGTGGCGGGCAGGAGAACGGTTGACGAGGTCGTTACGGCGACGAGCTTGCCGGCGCGGGTGGGCGCAAAGACGGAGAGGAGAGGGTCGGCATTGTGCCTTACGTGTTGGACCTGGGGACAGACGCAGTTAGTTACCAAGTCAAAGGACCACGAAGAAGACGAATCGAGTGGTTTCTCACCTCTGTGACTGAAGACTTTGCGACGAGGCTCTTGTCGCTGCGAGCGACGTAGCGCTTAAGGTGGGATGAGAACTCCGAGTCCTTTGCCAATGAAGGCTGGACGGAGACGACGACGTCGCTGGCGAGGTATGCGATTCTCGCAACTATAGAAGGCGCATGTCAGCATAAGACATAATTCCCATCGACACCGCAGAGTGAAAATGCGACTGCGACTGTCCCGTGTCCTTGGTCGGCATCGTCGTCCATCATCCCTCTGTCTCTTCCTGGGTGCTGCCCATTGCCCATCACGAGTGGGTTGCTGGGGGACTCTGCACCACTGGGATGCGACAAACAGCAGAGCTCTGATTGGCCGAATTCTAACATCGTTGGGGCTTCGCTGTGGTTACAGCGGGCACACGCGCTGAAGGATGACGGCTGCTGCAGAGTGCGAGACCGGGGGGGGGGGGGGGGG
>JFFI01002295.1:0-30312 GCA_001563125.1 Colletotrichum salicis
ATCCTAATATTTAGATTCGGGATATAAACCTATATAAATCAGAATGCCTAAAGAGGTAGATTTTATTGGAAGAGGTAGGTTTCTAGTTACGACTACGAGAACGTCTCTGCGCTAGCCCTAGCCTCGCGGCGGGCGGTGCCGTATCCGTCCACTCAACCCAGCGGCCAACGAGGCTGGCCGGCACGAATTCGAATAGAAGGTCTATTGGAAGTGGTGGGAGGGCTCGTACTTCAGCGGCCCGCTGCGGCACGTTAAGGGGCACGAACTGCCCAGGTATGCCCGGCTCGACCTCCGGAGGCTCACGTGGTCGAATAATGGTATTATCATATCGTTCCGGCATATAGTCAGTAGTGCAGGCGGTAGCAAGGTCTTCCGGTAATAATATAAAGATATACAATTTTGCGGAGCCCGTGGAAGCTCCAGAGGCGTTGCTATTGCCAGAATCTATCGTAGCATTCTTGATAACGTTAGTTTGGGTGGAAGTACTATATGAGAAAATATAGGGGTATGTGACGCGGGTGGTACCGGGTGTGGTGAGTGGAAAAAGAGGGCCCATATTATGGGGCCAATGTATTGTCGCCATTCCGCACTCGATGGGATAGTTCCGTAGAAAACCCTGGGGTCGTTATCAGGCCTAATTGGCCGATCAATCAATCTTGAGCTGTCGCACTTATCGCAGCTAGATTTGCCCTTTGGGTGGTCATACGCAGCATCGTAAAGGCGGTCATTTTCAGCTCCCTAGTAGACGTATGTACCCATATTACTGTTTGAGCTCTTCATCTGCGCGAGCATCGTGGGCATTTGACTAGGCTGCAACTCGTGACTGGCTCTTAGCTTGGTCACCGCTTTAAGAAGCCTTCCTGTTCGGTCTTGCCGAAGTCATACTGAATGACTCCGGGTGACCCTGCCGTTGGGTTGCTGACAACAACATCGCCAAGGCGGAGATCGAGCTGCTCACGCGGTGCGCCACCGCTGATGCCAACCATCAGCCTGATAGTTATGGAAGGAAAACTCCAGCGCATATTGTTCGCTACCAGAGCTGCTTTGGCGGTGCCATATTGTCCCGAGAGTAGGCACGCGATGACAATATTGTGAGCGCTGATTTCGCCAAACTCATACAGGTTGGTTTGGTTTTCGTTCATGGGCAGTGGCTCGTGGACATTATCGAGCATAGCCTGTGCAGCAGCCAGCTCGGTGTAGAGAGCTGCTACCCAGCCAACCTTGTAATCCCTGTGTTCTAACCTGACTTTGGGCCCTCGCACTTCACGTTTGAGTCTCCTTTTCAGGAGCTGGTTGAGGTAATTCCCCGCCCGCTCTGTTTCGATGGCGTGGTACTCCTCGCCGTCGTCGTCGGAAATGACCACATTCCTTCTTCGACGCTTCTTACTGCCAGCTGCAAGCTGGGGTGCGGTCGAGTGACTCGATTCTTCATTCATGTTGCCGATCCTGCAGCTCCGAGTTATTCAGTGGCCATCTTGAAAGAGTCGCCGGAAGCAAGGCTGTCGTACCGAAATCACTAGAAACGGTCCAAGGTCCAGTGTCCCAAGGCAAGGCTGCGAACAAATTTGTCGCCTTTCAGACTATACTGTTCAAAAGCGAGGAACAGGCCTTGAAGCAAGGAGGACTCGATGTTTCGACTCGCAACGCAAGGAGATGCCAGAACAATAGTCCAACGCTTGGCCTGGTGTTACGAGCAGGCCAAGGCAACCAACTGTGGCACAAAGCAAAAGCTTCGATAATGATGACGGAGTCATTATTGTCCCTTGTTCTGAATTATATTGCTACGCCATGACAGTACTAACTGTGTAGGCCGTAACACCTGGCCGTTGAGCTGGGCAGGTCGCAAGAATGTAGGACTGTGGATCCGGGAGGGGCTCCATGGTGCATGTCCTCGACCAGATTGGTCGCCGCGATCACCTGACATATGAGCAACAATACGGTTTCCGCCATAACTCGATGCCCGTGTATACCAGGTTCGACATACCAGGCTCTGTTATCCGTCATTGCTGGCAAACATACAGACTAAAGCACCACAACGTGTGACTTTCAATTGAACTCAGAGGTAGACACTAGACAATTCAATGGTCTTCTGGGATGAATCACTCGCCAATATTCCGCGCTTATGCTGAGTCTACATGCGCGCATCGCTACCTTTGGGTCGAAATCTTGGCTTTTGACAAATTCCCCCTTCAACTTCCGCCTATCATTCGATCTTCCACTCGACAAATGATTAATGACGTAGCCTCCTTTCAATGCTGACCTTGCTTCTATAAATGCTGCTGCCTAAAGACTGAAGAGTAAAGACTGCTGCCTATAGCCACTTCTTTGCGTCTAGCGGACCGACTCGTGGGCCGATTACAGATACGCGGACTGCGTGGACTTTGGATGTGTCGGAGACTAGGAAAACATCTGAGATGAACCCCAAAAGCGAAAGCGAAGTCAGGAATCCAACCGGCCGGACTACCAGACCGAAAACCTTGACAACACGCCGCGGCGTAAAGGAATGGCTACAGCTTCGGCCTTCAAACGATGTAGTCCACGGCCACCTTGAAATACCCTCAATCTCTTAGGAACCCAAAGACAAAACGCGTGTGATGACTTGAACTGCCAAGAGATGAGCCTCAGGATGCTCATCTCGATGAACCTCCCAAAAAGGCCGAATCCATCAACTCAAAGACCGGGTCCCGGCCCCGTCGGCCACCGCCAACTACTACCCCGTAACCCATCGGTTCCCGCAGCTCCCGCAGGCAAACAGAGCCACAGGCCGCACGGATATCTCGGCTTGGCAAATGAAGTCGGGCAGCGGGTACAGCCTTTTTCCCATTTCCCAGGGTCAGCCGGGCGCTAAAGAGTCCTGCAGGGTCAGCAAACAATGCCCCGAGGTGTGACCTACACTCATTCAAAAAACCAATGACATGTTGTACACGTTGTAGAGGAATTTGATCTTTTTACGGACAATCGAATCAGATCTCCCTAGATCCACCGGATACGAACAAGCGACATGTAGCAGGAGCTTAAAAACTGGACATTCCATCACTGTGGGTATGGCGGAGTCTCGGAGAATAGACAAACAACATAGATTTTCATTATAAGGGCTAATTCGGCACACATGGGATTGACCCAGGGGCCTAGTGTGCAAAGATATAAAAGGAGGCCAATATTCCTTTCCCAACGCCTCTGCGATGCTTTACATGGACGACTCGGTAAAGAGATCTTTATTCCATGTCCTTTGACGCGCTTTTCTCAAATAATCGACCCTCTATCGGACAGCAATGTTCTTCATACGGCCCGTTGTCGGTACCGGCTTTTCGAGTCTCAAGGCCCAGAGCAGCATGTCCTCTGCGGGGAGGAACACCAGCAAAGCACGATTGCAGAGGTACGCGACCAACGCGCAGAAGGTAGCGACGAAGGCGTCCATGAGGTAATGGTTGGCGGTTCCCACAATCGTCAACAGAATCCAACTCGGGTAAAAGACACCGAAGCAGAACATGAACCAACTCTTCCAGCGCTTGCGGTTCTCCTGGATCTCCTTGAGCTCGACGTCATCGACATCTAACGACTTGTCCAGATCGTTACGCAGGAGGTAGTTCCTCAGGCGACCGAAGAGCAGGTTGAGAATGGCCGAGTCGGCGATGAAAACACAGCCGATGGCGAAAGCGTAGCCAAAGTGCATGCTGGGCATGGCAGCCAGCTTGTTGACGAACTTGCCGCTCATCCAGACACTCTCGGCGTTCTCCAGGTTAACCGTGTCAACGAAGCCGTACTCGGAGGGCATCAGACGGGGTGGGGCGCACGGGTAGAAGATAAAGATGATGAAGGCACACATGTTCAACAAGGTCATGGTGCGACGGACGGTGCAGAAGCGGGCGTGGGTGGGCGCCATGGCGAAGTAGTAAGCAATAAAGCCGACGGTACCAGGAATATGGATCAGAGAGTATCCGCGGTTCAAAATGGTCAGCCAGATGCCACGGAAGTCGTCGATTTGAGCACCCTCGAGGAACCAATGGGAAACGCGCCATTCAACCCAACGCTCGGGACCGGTCCTGGTGCCCTCGCCAAAGAACTTGGCCTCGGTTTCGAGCAGAAACAGGCCGTGCTCCTGTGCGACATCCCAGACAGCCTTTCTGCTGCCGTAGTAGCTCTGAGCTAGGGTCGCCGTCATGCGGTAGAAGAAGAAGGAAATGGCCCAGTAGAACATTTCGATGAGGAAAGGGAACTTTTGCAGGATTCTCGAGTGAACGTATTTCGCAAAACGGCTCGAGTTCGGGGTCTTGACGCGGTAGCATCCAAAGATGGTGCGGTATTTGGGTGGGAAGGGATCGGTTCGGATAGGATCGTAAGACTCGTCAGAGATGCGGGGAGAGTCTCCTCGCTCTTCAAACAGAGGTTCGTATGTCGCGTTTCCGCGGCGGAGGACCGAGTAGTTCTTTCTACGACTGACGTACAAGCCGATGAGCATGATGGATACAATCAGCTAGTGCTGGTTAGCCTCGAAGGATTCGCCTGACAGTAGCTACGTGCAATGGTTCCGTAGCGAAGTTGTTGTTCCTTACAATTGGTTCTACCCAGTCTGGAGTTCTCCATGTGTGCACAGCCTTCCAGCCGCCTTCGGGGGTGCCATAAGGCAGCTTGCCGCTGGGGGGCTTCACGTCGGCCATGATGTCTGAATTGCGAGGGGCTCGGAGAGTGGTGTTGGTGTTCGATTTGCGTTCACCTTCGAGTGTCGTGTGCTTGTCCTACGGTGGTTTGAGCCGGCCAAAGACAATCGTCGGGGATCAGGTCGGGTAGTTCTTAGAGTCGGAAAGTATAATTCGCTCCAAACAATAAGCACATTCAATGCAATCGGGACGTCGTGTGGCTGGTCGTGATGATGTCGTCGCGCGTATTCAAATATTCGTGCTTGTCTCTGCCGTGGACTTATTGGTGGTCGTCAGTCTAGAGAGGACGGGATGCGAAATCTGGAAAGCCGACTCATGTGACAACGTCAGACAGCGAAAGATAGACAAACACTGCTGAAGAGCGCCGAACGAGAGGACAAAGACGACGGACAAGATGTGACCGACTCGGGGAGGAAAGGGGACGGACGGGAAGAAAAACACACAAGACGTGGATGCACCGAGAGGAAGGATCTTGAGGAAAGGGGACAAGAATCGGCGGACGGGGGGTGCAAGCAGCGACTCACGAGCGGCGTAGTCAGGAAGTGGGCTCCGCCGTTCATTTAAACGGATGGACCATTTTTTCGGTAGGAGTTGACCGTACGAGCATTAGGCGGGCTGGGCGAAACACAGCCAAAGCAAGAAGATAAAGGGCGGATTTGGGGCTCGAGGACAACGCAGTTGTCCAGTGAGTAACAAGAAGGTGGGAACACACGGCAACAGTGGGTGCGATGCCAAGACTTTTGGGTTTCTCATCTTTTGCGCTGCATCCCTGCCTGCTTTGCGTTGCGTACCTGCCATGCTGCGTACCTTCCATACTGCCCATTAGGAGTAAGGTACGAAGTATACGGAGTACGGAGCACGTAGAAAGGTACATCCTATTCGTACCTGCCCCGTATCACTCTGGAGAACAGAAAGAGTACTGGGCATGTGCAAATCAGGCAATTGCTCATGTCGCTCCTTGCTTCGCTTGGCCCTGGGGGGGCTCTTGGCTCTTTCCTGCAGAGACTCAGACTCGCGTGCAGCTACCTCAATTCGCACCTGCCGTATGTGCTGCTCAGGTACGTATACACGATCCGTCCCCACCAAGATGGAACTGAGTGCTGTTTTGGGAAAGTCGTCATGTGGATAAAGGTACGCGACAGGTGCGAATCTCAGGTGTCTGCTCACCGTTCCTCGGGCCTTTCCCCATTGCCCATCCCCCCATCATTATAAACTCTCGCAGCCTCAAACCTGCCTTCCAAGTTGGATTCCCTCTATGACGGTATCCGTACCCTCGTAGCGGGAGGCACAACTCTGTCTGGACCTTCCTTCATATCCAGAAATGCAGTTGTTGATCGCAACTACCCAATCTTGTAGAACATTGTGAGAACTACCAAATCAGTCTGAGGAGAGAGCGAGTACTTGGACTGCCATGATTCAGAGCAGGTAGGTACTCGTACCTCCTCTTTCCCATTGCGCCTGGAGGCCTGGGGGCCACGCGTCTTGGCGTCTTCCATGTCCATCGCTCCTTCCCCCCATGGCCCATGCCCAGTGGTCCACTCCTTCCATCACGGCGTAGCCCTTGCACAGCCATCATTCGTCAAGCCTCCCGTCCATTCAACTGCTGATGATGGAGTGCCCTTCCTCAGTACGGTAATTGTATACTGCACAGGTTTTCGGCATTCAGATCCTCATCCAAATCTGCCAGCTCTGTTACTAATGAGTTACCGCATCATCGATTCGGCACGTCAACGGATGACTGACTTTGTTTGGTCCGATGTTGCTGCTGCTGCCATTATTCGCAATTACTCACGTACCGAATCTTGGTCCTCGCCAGCTCTTCGATGCTCTCGGCCGTCCTCCGACCACAGCTCACCACCCACCAATAAACAACAATACCAGCACTACTGCTGCCACTATCTTCCAACCAGAAATACAGCATCATCTTTAGCATTGCCTCGCTGACCGTCGACGTTGAGAGACGGTCAAGAGAGTTCTGGCGAGCAGTTGCTATCCGTCTGCCTCGCTCTAGCCCCAGACGCCAGCCACAACCTTGTCGTCCATCTGCCGTCATCCCCTCCAATCATCAGCCACCCGCGGCACCCATCGCGAGAGACGGTTCGCCAGTGTGCCATAGAGTAACGCAACTAATCGTAGGCTAGAAAGCTCTGCAGGCACCCTCAAGCTTCAGCAAGCCTTACTGTGCGCCACAAGAAACCCATCTCACTTGGCTTCGCAAGTAGTCAAGCACATCGCATTAATTTGCGAAACCCTTGTCAGAAGAACGACGCTACCAATCCTACTTTTTTGCTCCGAATCGCGACAGCGGCTACCTTAGTCCCAAGCCTCCAACGGAATGAAGAAACAGTAGGGAAAAGTGGTGGTCCGTCGGACAACGAGCATCGCCAGCCGAAGAGGAACCGTCAAGCCACGTAACGCTATTCGCATGCTATTTCTCTTGGCACGCCCGGTTGTCTAAGGCTCTAAGCCATGCGGTCTTTGTAATCCAGATGGAATGCAACTCCTGACAGCATCCCGGGCGCCTCGCTTCTCCTCTCCTCGTCCTACAATTTCAACCTCTCAGCACTTACATAATCGTAGTTTAATACCTACCTACTTCGTTGGCTGGGTGCGTGAGCGGCCCAAACCCAAACTACATTTGAGTTGGACCCGATTGCTTGTAGTACTACAACTCAAAGTCACATTCACATTCTTTCGAACAGTCGAGCCAAGGAAGACGATACGCCGGTTTTGCTGGCTGGATGGCCGAGGACACCATTAAACGAATCCTGAGCCGGGGACCGACCAACGGCTTGTTTCTTCAAACTCATATGTGATCGCCGGCCCCATTCAAGCTTGAGACAATATCTCAGCATGCCACCATTCCTTCAGGCGGACCCGAGTCGGCGACCACTACAATCTAGGATTGGCATAGTCAACTGACAAGCTTAAGCAGTGGCGCTGCGAAGCCCAGGCCTAAGCTAAGCTGTTCGCAACCATCCCCACATGGAACCGGTGGTCAGCACCCTGCCAGCAATGAGGATTTTGGTCGTCACCGTCGTATCGCCTATCCATCGACTGAATCAACCATTCACAAGCTCATCTATGGGACTAGAGAATTCGCACGCGACTCCTTGCACATCTTGAACTCGCACCAGCCACAAGAGGTCACCTATCGACGCTATCGATCAGGGCACTCGCGGCAGCCATCTATACTAGGTATCACCCCGACAGGGCTTGACCAACATTTTCGCATCTGGTGGGCCAGCCCGGTGCAAATCTTAGCAATGCCTATTGCCGTATTTCGTCCCAAGTTCCAACCCCGACAACACTCAGCTATGGTGAAAGGCTGCCAGCAGGACAACGTTTCTGAAGACAGGAGGAATCGTTTACACCGGCATCCGTCCGTCTTGGCGTTGCAGACTGCTGGTGTTCAGACATGACGGCATATATTGAAACCGCCTCATTTTTCTGGATCCAGGAAACATACATGCACGAAGTAAACATCTCTTGCTAGACCTTCATACTGCCGTCGACACCAGATGAAAGAAAAAACAAGCCTATGTCGCTGCCTAGGGACAGTTGTTACATGCTGCGATTCATTCCAAAAAGATAAAGGCCTGTTGGACTGGATCCAGATCCCAGCGCTTTGCATGTCAAGCTTCCCGTCAATCTCGCAATGAGATGTCAGCAACCACACCAAACCCACCAGCCAATGCCCGGATACTCCACTGAATGGGGACAATACGCGGGAGTAAAGAGCAATCCTTGTCTCTCAAGAGCGTCCAGGGCAGTCCCCTGGCGACTGTTGAAAGTGGCCTCCGCGGACAGTCAGCATCATGACCGCGCATCTGGTCGGCTGGTTCCTGAGCGGCCTATTCGCACGAATAATGAGGGGATCGTGGATGCAAAAAGCTTGACGCGTACAAGGCTACGGCTATCCGTACCGACACGCAATCTTGCTCACTCCCCCCTACACTGTAGATGCCGAATCTGCCCTTGACTCGTGGGGGAGGGCTCCTACGCTTCCGTAATTGACTATTCGTAGAACACGTTCGACGCTACTTTTCAAAGATGCTGGTTTCGGCACAGATAACCGCTCAATCCCCAAGACTGGAACACCGCAACGCGCAACTAAAGCTGCATCCAAGACTCTTTGGGCTTAGCTTGTTGGTTGAGCTCAGACGTCCCTCATTCAATCTTCAATCCCCCAATCTTCAAGATGAGCTCGGGGCGTTTCTCCGACATGCCGATGGCCCGGCGACCTTCCAGCCCGGTGCCAGCATCCGCGATTGGACCGCCGTAGGGTTTGCTCGTGGCCTCTCTTGAGGACGATATTCTAGTCTCGCGAGATGTGGCTCAGAGCTCATATCGATAACATGCGCATGCAGGAATCTTGACCCAGCATTGGCACATGAGGTTAATTCAAGGTTATGATCCCATCATCCCATCGTCGTTGCCAATGGCCAGGACCCCGAAGACCTCTCTTTTCGGCAGCAAAGTCTAGGTCAAGATGTACAGGTTTCATTTCACAGCCCATCCCGCTGTTCAACTCAACTCTTGGCTGTCACAACTTGGAGGCAGGCCACGTGCCAACCTTGGTATTGAATGCTCCTCGACACAGAGTTCAACGAGCGTTGCCAGTGATTTACCTGGGCTATCCTTACCAAAACTTTGACCAGTTTTCCCTACGAGCCACCACCAATACGTCACCAACACAATTTTAGCCCGCCATCAACTGCTCACTCGATTTGGGGCATGGCAGTCTTCGTTTCGAGTTGTGCCGGCTACCCATCGCCTGTCGCAGCTGTTGTCGAGGCTTGAGTTTGGGTTGGAAGGGTTCACCCTAGCCGCGCGTCCACCACCGGAAGAATGGATTCTGCCGCCGAGCCCAATCTGTCGAAGGACCCAGCACTGCGGCGGAGTTGTCTTCTCCAATTGATCGGCTGCGTGGCTGCTTCTTCACCTTGTCTTGCTTGCCTACAAACAGGCTAAGCTATTATTGCGTGCGGGGGATTTGGGCAGACTACACCACATTCCTCCGGTCGCATTGGCCCCGCTCTACACCATCGCCGACCTCCTTCGCCGATGGTCCAATTCGGCCGGGCCTAAACGTGGGGCCGAAATTCCAGGAAAATGCCGATTCACAGTCCGTTCTCATCCACGGCGGCCAAGGTAATTCGATGTTCACGCACAGCACAGGGTCACAGTGACGAGAACGGCTTTCCTCTTTACGTCGCCAGTTGATATATCCTACAGCTGCACAAGAGCATCGTCGTCCCCTATCTTGAAACATCCGCTAGGCAGACCGCAACCAAAGAGCAGGACGACATCTTGACTTCCAACCCCGAATCGTAACACGTGGGAACCCCGGAGAAGCAGAAGGGAAAGAAGCATCATTAAACACCATAGATGACAACCTCGTCAACACCATCTCTCCAGAAAAAGGCTAGTGGGAAGAAGCGAACAAGATTCAAGATCAAGAGCGCCTGGGTCCATCGAGATTGAAAAGAGTTTTCAACCAAAAATAACAGCAAAGCCAGCCGCCCCTATCGCCTTTGCACCATCCACCCACTCATCCATCATCCCCTTTCCGATTTTCCAACTCAAAAACAAATCGTGGGATAACCTAGGTTCATGCTTTCCTCGTTTCCCCCAAAAAGCAAAAAAAGAGAAGCGCCGCTTTCATGCCCCAATCAGTCAATACTGCGTCATGTCGATTTAGTTGGTTGGTTGAAAATGATTTTTCCGAGAAAATATGATGATGCGAATCCAGAAAAAAGGTATTTAGTCTGTTATCTCCCTCCAATGCTTTACTTGCTTTGTGCTTTTCTTCACTTAAAAATAGAATTGCTGCTGAGGCTGACCCGGCGGGGGCTGGGCGACGAAATCAAAGTTCATCGTGTCTACGCCACTGTTCCAGGGGTCGGGCGATTCTAGGATAGGTCAGCCTTATACTTCTCAACCGAGGACAGATTCGGCAACGCTACTTACCCCACCAGATTGATTCGTAGAGATCCATTGGCGACATGTATGTTGAGGGGTCCAGGTTGGCAATGCTATCCATGCTGACGGGTGGGTATCCCATGCTGTGGCTTGTTAGCAGTCGTCCACATGATTCGGGGAACAAGAGCTTCCTCGCAAGAAAACTCAAAAGGTGACATACTTTGGTGTGTACTCCGTCATTGTTGTACCATTTTGCATCTCGGCCATGGCGAGAGCAGCGTCCTGGTGGGGATCCATACCAAACGGCTTCCCGTCATTGTCCCCGTTGATGTTGTTGCCCATCGAGCCCATGAGTATTGGCGGTATCGGCGTCCTCGCCCCGCTTCCGGTACCGCTCGAGTCGGTCCCCTTCATCTGTGACGTGCCCATAATGGTGCCATGCTCGTAAATGTTGCGCAGCGCCGTCAGCGCTCTCCATAACGGCCCAGACAGCTCGATGTCCTTGTCTGTCTTGGGGATGTGGGCCGTGGGCGAGGTGGCCTCCTTCGCGGCCGTCGCGGACAGCGCGGCGATGAGGTCGCCTTGTAATTGACGGACATCGGGACTGTTCTTGGTCTCACCCAGTATACCGAGGAGCAGAGCTGATGAGAGGCCGTGGTACGTAAACGCCCAGCTGCGGGTGGGGATGACAGAGAGCTGGTGCATAGCGAGGAACATGCGGACCGTCTCGGCGAGGTTATGCTGGCACTTGTCCGAGAGGTGGCGCTTCTGCTCGGTGGTGAGCTTCGTGCAGTCGCGGCGGAGGGCGGGGCGGCAGCAGACGGAGATGACGAAGGAGGTGTGGAGGCGGACGGCGTAGTGCTGGAGGCGGTCGATGGCGCGTTTGCACTGTTCTTTGATGCGGATGTTGGGGGCGACCATGTTGCGGAGGTTTTCTACCGCTTCGCAGTTTTCGACCATTTGCTCGTAGCTTACTGTCGTTGCGACGTCTGGGTTGAGGCGCCGGGAGATGATTTCGCAGAGGTGGTACATTGTGTCTAGGTAGCCATATTCGCCAGCGATGGTGTTTGCTACTTTTGGGATCGGGCAGCAGGGAATGTTTGTCATGGGTGGACTGTTCATGTTAGCCTGCATCAGCCAAGGTAGCTTGCCGTGGTGTTGAGCCTTACCGATCAAATGATAGTGATGTGAGGGTGTCGTGCCATACACATGTCCACCACAGCTTCCGGCGGATCATCTCCTTGGACTGCCCGTCATTCCGGGCGCTGTCCCGGCCGTCAGAGGGATTGGGCCGGTGCAGGCCGAGAGACTGGGCCAGTCTGCAGGTGAGGCCGAGCAGGGCCCACGAGGCTTCGGCCTTCATATCGTTGAGGAGGACGAAGCTGGTAAGCAAAAGAGCTTGTATGGAGTCGAATGTGGGTCTTGAAGCCGGTGTGGGGTCTCGGGTCAGTGGATGTTTTTCTTGTTTACATTTCACGGTCATTGTCCGAATAGCCGGATTCGGACCCATTTCCATAGGATAAGGGGGTGGGTGAGCAGAATATGAAAAGGAGGATGACTAACCGCAGTAAAAAGTTGCCGAGCCGCAAGAAATGGAACGATATTTGCATGTACTTTTGGGAATCCCGCGTGCGGATATGATACGGTGAGTCGTGATACTGTGAACCGACGGCCAGCAATGCAAAGAGGATGGCGAGCCACGAGGCGGACACGGGTTTCGGCGTGCGCGCAGCATTGCTTGCGTTGCGGGCGCGGTCTTCGAGGTAGACCATGAGCTTGGACTCTAGGTCGTCAATATCGACGACGAAGCCCCAGAATTGTTGGGGTGTTTCTTTATATGTGCGGAACAGTCTTGTTTTGTTAATCTTCCCATTGCCCACAATGACCCTGTGTCAGGAGGAGGAGAAACACTCACTTCATAACTTCCCGGTCCGAGGGCAGCTCCGCAGAAATCTCTCTCGTCAGACTGTCGAGATGCTTCGATGACATGAGCGGGAACGGCGCAGAGGTATCAAGCCCGAGGATGGACCGCATATCCTGCCGTATATCGACGCCCTCTTGCAGTTCGTTGGCGCCGGACTGCTCCCTCAGCAGGGAAGGGATACTGTTCTGTCCCAAATACCGCGTCACGGCCTCGGGGGCCTCGGTCTCGTCCACCACGCCTGCGGCTACTGGTCCCCGGGGGAGCTTATCAGTACACAACCCGTTGTTGTTTCCCATAAACGACGACGATGATGCTGCAGAAGCAAAAGGTCTCAGGCCAGGGTGGATGTGCTGGTCTTGCGGCAGTGAAGACGATGATGATGACTCACCGATAGCCGCGCGTGGCCAGGTCGAGCCGCCGGGTTCCTGCTTTGAGGGAGGTTGGCCCGCGGCGGCGTCCGCGGCGGGATCTTCGGGCGAGTGTGGGCGTTTGCGGTTGAGCGTTGATGAAGCAGTGCCGTTGCCTGCTGTCGTCGGCGCGGCTGTGGCGGCGACACCGTTACCACCGGCGGTGCTGTTGCCGCCCTCGGTCGTGACGGAGCCAGCGGGCTTATGGTTGGTGCCGTGAGAGGCTGTGCGATTTGGTTTGTAGGAGCATAGTTGTGGGTGTTCGCGCTTGACGCAATTTTCGCATGGTTGTTTGTTGTCGCACTTTACCTTGCGTTGGCGACATGGCCAGCAGGCGGTGCCTTCGGGAAGTGTCAGCGTGAGTCGATGAATGATGAGATGAGCGGTTTATGAAATGTGCGTGAGCTGAAGGTAAGAGAATGTGAAGAGCATTTCATCTCATATTTCTTGCCTAGATGTTATGAGATGAAATGAGATGAGGGTTGATGGGCAGACAATACATCGTCAGAACCCTGATGGCAGTGAAGAGTCACTCATGAATGGATCAGTCTCACTCACCATATCGGACCTTGCGATGAGAGTGGATGATGCGGTTGGCCTCCTCGGGGGTAAGATCATCGATGGAGGCCTGGTCCGGGGTCGGAGTGGTCTGCAACTCGGTCATGATGGCGACGGGCCTTGCATCAGACCCGGATGTCGTCGTCGGTGGCGGCGGCGGCGGAGGTGAAACCGGTGGCAGTGGTGGAGGTTACGGACACGGTCACGGCGACAGACGCAGCTCGGTGTTTGTCGCGCACCGAGAATCTAGCAGACCGTGGTGAAGAAAGCTGCCTCCTCTGAACCTCTGAATTGGACAGGCACAGAAAGGTGGGAACTCCCCCTTTCGAAGCCCGCCCACCGGTTTTTTGGAAGGATTTACAGTTCACGGAAGTGACGGGGGCCAGCCGGGCGGCCCGATCGGAGGCGATGAGCGCGTGCGTCGTGGAGTTTTTTTTTGCTCGCGGACTGCGGGCAGGCTGGACACTCGGGGGTTGCGATTCCTGCAACAAGGCGCAAACTGGCGTTCGGAGTACGGTCCTGGCGGCGTGTGTGGTCGGGTGTGTCTCTCTGTCTCGTTCGGGATGCCGGTGTTGGTGGCCGGAGGCGGGTAATGGATGTGGGAAAGACAATTCGGGCTTTGAGAGGTCTCAGTTGCAGTTGCGGTGGTTCGAGGTACCTTAGGTAAGGCAAGGCAAGGCTGCTTCTGCAATTCTCACTTCTCTCTTTTGTTCCTCTGCCGCCCGGATGTGCGTTACCGACCGTTGAGAGGAAACGAGAAACGAGAAATGGAGCTTTGTGCTGTTTGCGGTTCGGAGCCTGGTCTGGCGGCGCTGTGTGGTTCCCAATGGTTCCAATGCGGCTCCGTTATTGGCGAAAGAGGAGCCCCTTTTTTTTTTCCTTCCCTGAAGAGGGGGCGTAGTAGCCTTTGGAGGTTGGGGATTGGAGGAGAGGAGAAGGTGATGAGGGGACCAGCAAAGAAGCTACAGCCTACTGAAGACTGAATGCCGAGATCCCGAAGCGACGGCGAGATGGGGGTTAGCAGATGGGTTCGCAGGAGGAAGCAGAATTGCGAGTTGCAACCTGTACGCGAGACCCGGGCGCTGGGAGTCAAAGATCTCTAGTAGCTAGTAGAGAAAACGAGAACCGGAAGAGGAAAGGAAAGAAGGGAAAGAGATATCAATGGAACACACTGGATACATATGACGGGACACAAGGAGCGCGCAATCGAGAGATGTAGCGGGGTCAAGCTGAGAGGCATTGGTCCACTGTCTGTGTTTCTTGTTTCTTCAACTCTCGTCCAGTTGGCTGTCCCCCTCCGGCTGCGCGGGACCCTTGGATTTCATTGCTTACCTAAGGTAACTGAGGTACCCAGGTCTGGTGATGAGTAAGAATCACCAAAACATAGAAGAAATTCCGCTGCCAACTGATCGCTTTGGGGTCGGAGCAGCCTCGGGTCACCCACGCTAAGGCCTGATGAGGAAAGGTCCCGCTTCAGTCAACTGCCAAGACCCACTGAGGTTGGCTCTTTTTTACCCCACTTTTGACCAATGCTCCAGTCCTCGACGCCTTCCAAACTCTCTTCCTTCCTTCGCTGTCACTGCATCACCATACCAACTATGCTTACATACACAAGACGACATGGTCTGATTGGCTCGGTGATACACAATACACGGTCCATGCCTCCACCTTAGAGTCTCTGTCGTCACCTGGGCGGGGTGCAAGGTGAGCATCGGTAAGAGTAAGCACGTTCGGTCTGATATAAGCATTCTCCCTCTCATGCATCTGTGCTCTGTGTACAGAGTACCTACCAGTTTTTCAAACCTCGAGATCGACGGCATACTGGATATTGTTCCATGAGCCTTCGCATTCTACAACCATCAGAAATTTTCAGTATTGCTCTGCCCTCACATCATATTGCAACCTGCAAGGGCACATCGTCTTCCGTGAGCCGAAATGTGGCCCATGTTGCGTCACTCCATGCTGCTGCTCGAGTCAGTCACATCTTCATCACTGATTTCTTCCCGTGATCCGAGCCGATTCAATGGCCATAAACAACGTGATCGCGAAAGAGATTTATCATGATCCGCTGAGTGATATCAGAGGCCTTGGGAAGATATTATATAGGCAGTATCAAGCATGGGAGAGTATTCATCCAAAATGTGAGTAAACATAATTGATTAGAAACTACTGGGTACTATTCAAGTCGCCGTATCCACACCACAATCCAGTCGCAAACATCGTGCCGTCTACAACGACGCGCTGAGAGGCAGGTCTCTTGACGAGCTCCCAACCCACACCTTCTTCGGGTACTCGCTGATGACCCAGTTCTGGCTCGCCGTGTCCCAGTTGCTGAGGTCACGTCTGGTAATCTCCGCCGTGAAGGTCGCCGACGCGCCGGCCTCAATGGGGATGCGCTCAAATCCACGGAGCACCTTGACAGGATCCTCCGGACCGCCGAGCGAGACGTACAGCTGAGCAACCTCATCACCAGCAACCTTGCCCGTGTTGGTCACGGTAGCAGTCACTGTGTAAAGGACATCCCACAGCTGCGGGTTGCCGCCAGGGGCTCCCGATGCGGGGTGCTTGGGCTGAGGAGTGCTTGCAACCGCGTTGGGAGGCAGGAACTCCTCAGAAGTCTTGCCGTAGGTAGGGTCGTTGGCAGATTCCTTGACGTCCGAGGTGTTCAGGTAGGGGTAGATGAAGTTGTAGATGTACCGGAACTCGTTGCTGGGGAAGACGTACTCGGCCGGGTCCGTGCTGTAGTTGCCGAAGGTGGGTGCTGCCGCCGTCTCTCCAGTCGTCGGGGCATACGCGCCGGCATTGCCCTTGGTCACGGCCAGGTTGGAGTATTCAAAGGTGGTGTACGACAGACCAAAGCCAAAGGGGTAGATGGGTGCAACACCGGAGCTGGTGGATCTAGCAGTAGCACGGTCAAAGTGGCGGTAGTCGATAAAGACGCCCTCGGTGAAGTCATCCTGGGGAGCGGCCTCGCCATTGTTGGGCTCGTACAAAACATCGGCACCGTAGCTCTCGCGGTTGGGGCCCCACGTGAAGGGAGACTTGCCTCCCGGGTTGACATTTCCGTAGAGGACGTCGGCGATGGAGTTACCCGACTCTTGCCCGGGAAGGCCGGCCCAAACAATGGCAGTGATGTTGGGATTGTTGACCATGTCAGTCAACAGGACTGGGCCAATGGAGTGAATCACAACAATGGTGTTGTTATTGACGGCTGAAACATTCTTCACAAGCTCGTCTCCGGCGTTCCAAAGCGTCAGGTTCTGGCGATCGCCCTCGTTGCCTCCTACGTTGATGAAACCTTCACCGCCGTTGGCATTGACGAAAACGATAGCTGTGGCGTCGGCCTGAGAAACCAGGGCAGTGGTAGCCGCAGAGTCGTAGTTGCTCAAGATGCTCTCGTAACGGGAACCATCAGCGACGGCGCGAGCTGACAGACCCTGATCGGGCGTGACCAGGTAGGGGTATTCGGCCGTTCCTGATCCCCACGCAGCACCAAGAGTGCCATCGTTGCAGCCTCTGTTGTCACATCCGTTGGGACCCTTGAGGTTGGGTCCGGCATCCTCTCCAATGACGGCCAAGAACTTGGGCTTGTTGAGTGGCAAGACGCCCTCGTTCTTCAACAGGACAGTGGCCTTGGCGGCAATCTCACGAATAAGGTTGGCGTGGTCTCTGCCTTTGCGAACATCGACGTGCTGGTTGATGACTTGGGTGTTCTCCTTGGCATAGTATTGAACGGGTCCGACAGTATCCTTGGTCCACGACGAAAATGTGAGTTCGGGGACTGATTCAACTTCGAAGCCGACCTTGAAGAAGGCAGCCATGATACGCAGAGCCATGTCGTCAAGGCGGTATTCGGGAACGGTGCCATTGAGGACAGCAACGGTCAAGTTGGTTCCCCAAAAAGTAGTTCCGGTATTGAAGAGAACATCACCCGGCATGGCCATGTCGAGACCTGCAACAGCGGTAGCAGCACCGGCCTATAGAAAAGTCAGTATGGTACTTCTTTGCTAGCTGGGAAAGCGGAGAGGGGAGAGAAGCAAAATCTCGCTTCGGTCATTACGGGGACACGTACGTGTTGAGCTTGCCTGTGATCATGTTAGCCGCTGTCTTTGCACATGCGGGAATGGGAGCCACTCACCAATCAGACATGATGAACCCTTGGAAGCCGAGCTCTTCCTTGAGAAGACCGTTGAGAAGCTTCGAGTTCTGGCAGCCGTACGAGTTGTTGACCTGGTTGTAAGAGCACATGATGGAACCAACACCGGCGCGGATGGCATCAGCAAAGGGCCACATGTAGAGCTCGTGCATAGTCCTGTCGTCAATGTTGGACGAAATGGACTCTGTGATGTTGTACCCGTAGCCAATAGCTTCCGGAGCCTGTCTGAAGTGTTCCTGCTCGTTGCCAACGAAATGCTTGGCGCAAGCAATAGCGTGCTGTTGGATGCCCTTGACCGACTCGGCCATGGCGATACCTGTCAGGTAAGGGTCCACGGAGAACCCTTCCCAGTTGCGGCCTCCAGTTGGTGCGCGACCGATGGGTCCGGCAACCGGGGCGAGGACAACGTCGATGCCCTTCGAGCGGTGTTCAAAACCGATGGCCTCGGCTCTGCGGTAGATCAAGCTTCGGTCCCAAGTCGCGGCGACAGTCTGGCCGGAGGGGAAGACGGAGTTGTAGTCGGTGAAACGAATGCCAACGGGGCCATCTTGCATGCAAAGACCGCGAAGGCCGAGGCGGGGAACAGAACCGACGTTTCCGACGCAGACATCTCCTTGCCATCTGTAGTCTCGTTAGCCATGTTTTGTCAACGGATAGATAGTATACACACCCGACTCCGGTGGTCAAGTTGACCTTCTCGAGAAGAGTCAATTGGGAAACGAAATCCTTTGCTTTGGCGTAGGCATCAGCCCAGCCATCGGCACTGGGGTCCATCCATGGTGATGGGTAGACTGGGGGCGAGTGTGCAAGGTCGCGCTGTGGACATTGTGAGTCTTTTGGCCGTTCCGAGAGCTGTGATAAACCAAGAGCAGAACCAAGAAAGCGAAGGAAACGCATGATTGCGGTTACAAGATGACCAACGCGTGCAGCTTGTTTAGAATTATACGAAAGCCGACGAATTGCGAGTTGAGCAGCGAGACTAAGAAAAGAAGCTTCATAGACAGCAAGACGCCTTCCGTCAAGCTAGATCTGACGAAGAAATGTCTTCCGCAATCCGATCCTTCTTCTCCAAGACAAACCCATGCTCCGATAAAGCTGAAAGGTGGTTTCACCAAAATACGAGATCCATGGTAAATCGCGGCGGCAGCAACTTACCTTGTGTAGCTTTCCTTCAGGCGCCACGGCAGCAGCGACGTGATCAGCCGCCGCCAGAAGGGCGACGACAAGACTTTGTGTCCTCATTGTGAACCCCTGCCTTGAGTGTATGTGTTGTGTATCGGAGGAGTGACTGGAAGAAGGTCCTAGTCGAAGTGAATCGGTGACCTGGCGATCAATGGCACTGACACAATGTGGGGAGCACTCGAGTGGTCATTGGTAGGACAGCTCGAGGTAGTGTCGGTCGACGTGAAGCTGTAGGATCGTGGAAGGAGAGCACAGAACCTTGACCGAGAGATTGGATGAAGGCGGGTGCGGCTGCTACTTTAATGTTGACAGAGGAGCTGAGATGATCGTCCAGGGTAGCTCCTCTGGGAAACAAGCTCGCGCTCTTTCTCTCAGCCTCTAGGGTAGCTGCTGGGCCCGCAGAGACGGAGGTGTTGATCTGGGCTGGACCTGATGATGCAACAAGGTTTCCCTGCTTACAAGCCGCGGTGCTATGGGACCAACTTGTGGGCATATGCAGCACGCTGAACGGATGCTACCCCACCACACCACAGGAGAATTCTGGGGAGAGTCTTGAAGTATCCCACCGCCTCTGACTAACACGCGTATACTTTGTCTTGAAAGCGGTGCTATACCTACACTGCGGCGAGAGCAGGACTTGGATGCGGAGAAGAAGTAGACGATGTATGGTGAAGACAAATACGAGGACAACACCAGTGTGCAGGAGGAAGGTCATATGAGTTGGAGATGGAGGGCCGTCTGTAGCTTAGACTGGGTGGAGTTGCGCTCGAGGCAGGCTCTAATTCGACTCTGAAAGGGGCGTTCAGAGAGTCTAGGACTCGAGGAGAGCTTGCATTCGAGACATTAGAGAGAGGGGGCCAAAGTTCGGGGCAGACGCCGTCCCGAGACTGGGTAGAGGCGAGCGGCGTAAATGGCAGCCAGGTGTGCAGCGTGCTGGGTTGGTGGTTGGGTTCGCTGGGCCACTAGGGTCAGGGTGCAGTAATAGTATCCGTACGTCATGAAAAAAAAGGGCCGATCAGCAAGTGCGATGACGGGCAGGGCGAGACTAGGAATGGCTGGACAGGAGAGATGACGGGACTCGGGCCCTCAGGAGAGATGAGTAGAGACTCGAGAGTCATTGGGTCTCGGGAAGAGGCACCGAATGTCTCCGGAAGCTGGAAGTGGCATATCTAATGTGAGTGATTCGATGCTGCCGGAATGAAGTAGCAAGATCTTTGAAGTTTGATGATGTTGAGTTTGCATTCGTTGTTTCTCGTGTGTATCTGTCTGTACGCTAGAATGTTGGCAAAGACGGAAGGCGAAGAGGAGAGAAAGTCAACGGACCGGGAATGGAGACCGGCTCTGGGGTACGTACCGGAATGGTAAACAAATCGGAACGGGTGGGGAAGCGGGGCCCCACCCAATGCCCCAGAATTGGAACTCAGAAGTAGAGGGAAACAGCGCTTGGGTGACTGCCCGCGCAAAAGCGTCGCTCATCTGGAGATTGGAAAGAAGCAATGGGGGGAAATTGCCTTGGACGGTAGAAACGGCAGGAATCGGCCAGAGACCGGGAGCAAACATGTCGATACGCGGGGGATCCCATCGTGGCTGCATGTATCTCGGCAGTACTATTCGCATTGCACCCAACGCTAAGGTGTTCCTGGCCTAGAGGCGGTTCCCGGTCTTGGGTCAGTCGAGGTGGCGCTACGCCTTCCCGCCGTTGGCAACAAAGAGGCGTCTTCTTTCCTTTCCTTTGCTTCGATGTTCTCCTTCATGACGGCTTCGATGGAACTTGGACGTCACCAATTGGTTGACGCATTGTCAACTAGTTCCCACCGCCTGCAGCAGCGTTACATCCGTGGTTAACCCGGGCGAGCTGTCGATTGACCACTGACCGACTCGAAGGAACCGAATTTCCCCCAAGCATCAAGGTTCTCTCCCTCTCTGCTTTTCCCGGTCGGTACGAAGTACTCACGTACTGTATGCGCATGATGAGCAGGATTTTGAGTGCCTTGGGCTGCAGATCGGAATAAACACTCTCCACACCACGCTCGGCATTTGATTCGCTTGGCATGAGTCTTTGTCATTCTTACTGACAGCGTGCAATATGAATAAACAAATTTTTATACAGCAAATGGGAAAATGCAACGTCCAAGGATGGAGGCTCTAAAACATAAACTCAAAAACATGCTTGTGCCTGGAACACTTGTACCGTGCAATATCCGTACGGACTAGGTACTTGTGTACGGAGTATCCGTCTCATCTACGGATGTTAAACCGGATGTAAAAGCTTTGCTTAAACTTGAACTTTTCCCGTCATCCCAATTATCTGCTAGTTGCATGAAAACCACAATCTCTTCCCTGACAGCCTCACTCACACTGACGAGAGAATCAAACCGTCCAACACGGCGACTTACATGACGCCACGCCACGCCAAACCAACCAACCTCTACACCGCACACCACAGTGAGGTACTTTGCATGTTGTCGACGACAACGCATACCCGCCTCTTGGCCCTCTCTTCCTCATCCACACTTCATCCACACACACTTTTCTTCTCCATCTTCACAGTCTTCAGTTCGTCTCCCCCCTCATCTCCCCCGCATTTCCAACCCAGCCAATCCACTTAGCCCTCTCCTACCCCTCATGTGCCTTCTTCCCCCCCCCCCGTGCCCCCCATCTCCAGTCTCCATCCACCATCATCCATCATCCCCCGCGGAATCCCGGGTACATCCATCCCCATCGTGAATCAAGCTTGAATGCCCGCATCGAATGTTCGTAGCCCAACATAAGACTAATCATGAGCTGTGCCGACCACTTGCCAGGGAGCGGGGTCTCCGAGTCTTTTCGGCCCGTTTACTATTTTATTGGAGAATCTTCATCGCTGTACTCCTCCGGTCAACATCGGCTCTCGCGATGGGAGCACGCGAAGGGGGAAGAAACGTTTGCGTGGATGGCATGCCCCTCATGATCACTCACTAAAGTCGGAAATCCGATCTGACGTACCCGTGCAGCTCGCAGTAAAGCACGTAACGTTCCCTCGTACCCAAGCAGGCGGAAGGCAGTCTAACTCGACGCTTCGGCGTCCAGTTCGTCTCATAAGAACTAATCGCGGCTGCTATTGGACACAGGTTCACGATGTACATGGCGGGGTTCGGTGAGAATTAAACTGCAAAGGCAAAAGAAGCTTATGATGACTAGACTACCGGTCCAAGTCCGCAATTACGCCCGATTATAAGTTACTAAAACCAAATTCCTTCGCCTTGGCTGTATCGAATCGCACCTCTCAAGCTCCGAGCCATGAACGCCACATGCGCAAACGTTTGCCCAACACCCTTGGCCGGGCGAGCCAGAGCAGACTGTCAACCTTGCGTGAGCTCCAAGTATCCCTATGAGCCGTGTGATCCACAATATTCACGGTATCCACCCCGCTCCACGACTCGAAAAACGGGCCAAAGAGATACCCAATCGTGTGCTTCTCCGGGCCTGCTTTCCGGGGCCATCTTCTACGTCTCCTGATCTCTCGGACCCTCAGTAGATGCCAGGCAGGATTCTCCACCGTACAATCTTCTTGTACTTCTCCCAGTCCTCGCCGTACTTGCGAGAGCACTTCTCGTCATCGCGGCGATCGCGGTGGACCAACAAGACGGCAAAGTAGACGATGTAAAAGTACGTGATAGGAATCGCCATACCACGAGCCGCGCCCTGAATGACCTCGCGACCGTCAGCCATCTTGAAGGCTCCCTCAAGTCCGGCTTGGGCGTATCCGGTACCTGCCGAGACGATTGTGTAACCGGACATTCCCGTGGGCAAGCAGTATGGCCACGCCTGAAGCCAGTCACCAAGGTAGTTGATGTGACGAGCCACTCCCCACCAGCCCGATACGAGAAGGCGGCTTCCGGTCTTGGTCTCGATGTACTTGAGGTGGGCGACGCTGGGGTCGTCGGGGTTGCTACGGAAGGCGTTCTTCTGGCTGTTGGACAGGCGGAAGATGGAGAAGGCGACACCGATGAGGCCGACAGTACCAGCCATACCCAGGGGGCTCATTGAGACCGGGTATACGGCCAGGTAACGCGTCTGCAGGGAGTAGACGAAGGGGACCCAGACGAGATCGCCAAAGGACAGCATGAAGCCGAAGCCATCCGTGGTGATGTCAATGGTCGTCAGGATCGCGGGCTCGTTCCACCAGCAGTCGATGACGTAGGCAAGCTGGACGGCAGAGACGAAGACGCTGCTGTTGGTGACAAAGCCGTAGGTGCGGTGCTGTCTGGCCATCCACGCAAAGTTCATGAGAGACCAGCCCAGCAGACCAGGTCGGATCTCCAGCCACTCCTTGATATCGATTTCGCCCAGCAGAGGGATGGTGACACGGGGGTTGAGCTCACGTCCAATGTACCAGTCGTAGATGAGGTTGCCAGAGTGCCCACCTGCAGCCAACTCGCGGAGCTCCGTATTGCCCTGCTTGACACTGAAGCTTCGCACGTACACGAATGTCGCAATGCCGTAGGCAATGAGCATGTTGGCGGTGACGACTTGAATGTAGTTGTCGGTGATGAAAGTCCAGAGAGGGAACTCGGAGCCCTGGGCGATGGTACCGGCGAGGCAAACGGTCAGGATGAACATGCTGGAAGCGAAGGCTACGTCTGTTAGTGAAGCCCCATCTCTCCAAACTCGGACAACTTACAGTTGCATCTGTACTTGAGGCGGCCACCGGAGGCAAGCTCAACGCCGTCGACCTCAGTCGCGGGAAGAATGCGGTAGAGAAGCGCGTTGAACAGGTAGTATCCCAAGACGGCAGCAGTGACCTTGTTGTCTGCCAGACCCCAGATGCCCTCCTCGGGCCATCCCACTTCGCGCTTGAGTTGGTCGAGCTTGAGGGTCGAGGGGCTCAGTAGGGAAGGAGCAGGGCAGCCCGACACGTCGTTGCAGCTGAAGGTGAAGAGGTAGACGAGGATCGGAAGACCGAAAGAGATGCCGAAGGCGCCGATGCTATGTTGCCGCGGGTTAGCCAGCTATTCAAACAACGATAATCTGAAGTACCCACGGTCCTCCGAACTCGTAACCATGCGGCTGTTGGACAGCGTCCTTCTTTGCTTTGGACGCCATGTTGACCGTTCCCCCAAAAGCAAGTGCTGTCAAGTTCGGTTGATGGGATGGAAAGGGGGAGCAAGCTCGTGTCGAAGCTTTGCGTGTTTGACTTGAGGTTGTTGGCGAAAGGGTTTCCGTAGATGAAAAGGAAAATGTAAATATTTGTACACCCCACCAGCTCAATGTGGAAATACGAATGCGACAGTGACAGCAACTCTAGAGCTCAGAATCAACCCCGGTTTCTGTTAATCGCCAAGTGGGCTGTGAAGGACTGCTTGCGCCGGAGCTCTGGTGTTCCGGGTGACCTCATGGAGCTCAATTCGATGACGCTAATAAAAAGTTGAGCCGTCTCATTGGGCTAGGCGGGGAGGGGGGCTACGAAACCGTTTACCTTACGCTGTACTGAGTACGGTGGGCCTTTTCCGTCGTAGCTTCCCGGAGGAATGGTTCCACCGAGGCAGGCGGCGCCCGGGGGGACGTTCAGCAACATCGGACGATATCAAAGCCAACCAGTCCGAAGGTTACGACCAAAAGGAGCTTATACTGAGTGTGATTTTACACTGCCTCCTTCGGGCAATGTCAATGTTATAAGATCTTAATTGTTGGTGGTGCAAATCGGTGAGAGTGATCCCTCCCGTCTTACACCTGCAAGGAACATTCATGGTACTGGTCCAGCTGGACGTATCAGAAACGGGCGGGTCCTGTTACGGGCTGTCGACAAGCCGCTTTTATCTGACACGTTGACTAAGACTAACCGCAACTGACTGTTCCAATGACGGCAGGAAGGAAGAGCAGAATCGCACGTGATCTGGAGATTGGTGGGTACCTCTCCGGACACTGCAGCCTGGCGGCGCTCAACCTCCGGCGGATGCTGCAAGGAGGGCCCATCCACCAATCAATGCCCCATCCCCGGTCACTCCCGTCATTCCCTGCAGATGAAGGCTGACGAATTGAAGTGACCAAGGTGGCTTTCGTGGCCAGGCACCGCTCTACTCTGCGCACCTCGATAATTCACATCTCTTCCCAACGGATCCGTGTCCACGTTTCCCCATCGTTACTTATCGTCGCATAGCAGATTCGCTATACCATTCGCTTCGAGTCCGACTTCCCAGTGACTGACTATTTTCAATTGACGTCGTAGGGGTCTTCTCGCGCCCACGTCACCCCCGCGTCCACAGGGCGCCGACGTTAACGATCATCCATTCCAATTCATCCTTATCGGTATTGCACCGAAACAGGGACAGAATCATGTATTTCCCGCATTCCTCGATACTCCTCCTTCTCCTCGCAGCTGCGACAGCTCGTGCCGCCGACACCACGACGTCTTCAACGACAGCGAGCGCACCGGCATGTACGGCGGCATCTAAGAGCGGCAGCGGGGCTTTCTACGACCTGCGGCCGGACATCGCAGTTAAGCCGGAGGAGGGCAAGTCGTCAAAGTCAGGCGTCTCTGTCGACTATCATGCCAGAGGGTGGGACTACGGTCGCAACTTTACCTTGAACATTTGCGCGCCAGTCATTGAGGCACTTGACGATGTCGAAGGCCTGACAAAGAGCGAATCAAAGAATGTTAGCGCGTTCTACGAATACAAGAACGAGGTCTACTCCATTGGGTACGTATTGCGCGAATTTGTAGGCACGACAAACAAATGCTGATTGCATCGGTCTCCAGGTCATCATCCATGGATATTCAGACCCGCGGGCGCATACTCGTCCTGCAGTACAAGAACGGCTCTCCCTGCGGCAAGACCAAATCGAAACGATCCAAGGCCCACGACGGGGCTTCCTACAACAAGTACGCCGATGAGGAGGAAGCAACGGCTCTGAGCGCCTTTGGCAACACCCAAAACAAGGTTACTGCCGACAAGGACGACTCCGACTCTACCAAGCGCCGCAAGTCGGCTACCATCTCCTTCCACTGTGACACCGAACAGGTTGGCGGAGCTGCGCATATTTCCTTCGTCGGGTCTGACCCCGATGACTGCGCGTACTTCTTCGAAGCGCGTTCTCAGCATGCTTGCCCCAGAGCCGAACCGCACCAGCCAGGCAGCGTCGGCCCCGGCAGTGTCTTTGCCATCATCTTTGTCATTGCCGTCCTCGTCTACTTTGGAGGTGGCGTGTTCTACCAAAGAACTGTCGCACATGCGCGAGGTTGGCGACAGCTGCCCAACTACAGCCTCTGGGCTGGCATTTGGGGATTTGTCAGTGTACGTAGTATTCGTGACTCTTTTCTTCAGAACCGATTCTGACATGATTTGCAGGACATGTTCATTATCGCGACGTCTTCTTGTGTGCAGCTGCTTCCTGGGAGGCGCGGATACAGCCATCTGTCTGGATCACCGAGCAGAGGCCGCAACCGTGAGGATGAAAACCGACTGATAGACCAGCTGGATGAGGAGTGGGACGATTGAGGCCGATAGGCGTGGAGTGTATCATAAGCATTTGAGCATCAACTTTCCTTTGATTTACACAGATTGCGATTGCGTGTTGGAGCTGCGGGTTTGTTTTCAGGGGATGTAAGTGAGTCGCAGGCAACCATCCTAGATACCCCTTGTGAAGAATGCATAGACGAATCATGACGTTCGTGGAAGTTGAGTGCTGCTTCGTTTTCTGTTGTGACTTGCGGGCTTAGAACCATTTGGCGGCACTTAGACTGCGGCCCCCGGGTGCACCTCCGGTTGCACTGAAGAAGTGTAAAGTCCTGTCTGCCAATTGATGCTACCTTGCTCGTACGATTCTCTCGGAGGTCGGGTGAGTTAGACAGAAAAATAGCGCAAGAGCACGTTAAAGAGCCAATGGTGGTGCACGTGGCTTCCGAGATGCATCTACGTTCAGGTCCGAGTTGAAGCTTTGGCTCCCGGAGATTTCACAGCATTCGTTCGGAGACCGAAACCGGGGCGGGATGATGCCCCGCCACCGCCCCTCTTTCCAGCGTGATGTCACGGCGGGTCAGCCCGCGACGTCGGGCGACACTGTTGCGACCTTCTACTCCGAACGGATTTTGGAATCTCTCACTTTCTTCTCTCCTCAGATTGAACCTCAAGACAGCAGCAGTGAGACTGAATTAGTAATAATGGCGTCTAACAAGTACACTCTGGCGACACGCCTCACTGTGAGTTCTCACTCTCGCTCTCACTCCTTCCCCAATGCTGTCACTCCAGACACATCGGCTAACACGCACCAAAGCTTGCAAATGGCAAGTCTATCCCCCAGATCCAGCTGGGTCTCTACTGCATGTCCGGCCGCGAAGCCACAAAGTCCATTCCCTGGGCCCTAACCGCCGGTTACCGCGGCTTCGACTGCGCGCAAATGTACAACAATGAGGCGGAATCAGGTAAAGCCATTGCCGATTTCCTTGCCAGCTCTGAGAAGAACACGCAGGGCCTGAAGCGTGAGGACGTGTTCTACACGAGTAAGCTGGCGAGCAGCAGTACCTCGTACGATGCCGTGCGCAAGTCGATCAAGGAGTCTGTGGAGGTTGCCGGGTTGGGGTACATTGATTTGTTCTTGCTGCATAGTCCGTATGGAGGCAAGGAGGCTAGGTTGACGAGTTGGAAGGCGATTGAGGATGCGATTGATGCTGGGGAGGTGAAGATGGGTGGTGTTAGCAACTATGGTGCTGCTCATGTGAGTTTCAATTTGCCGACCGATTTTCAACAAAGGCCACGGGCAACGACACTGACAGTATTCCTAGATTGAAGAACTGATGGCTTCGAAGCCTCGCATCGCACCCGTCATTAACCAGATCGAGGTTCACCCCTTCAACACGCAGACTCGCATCCGGGAGACCTGCGCCAAGCACAACATCGCCATCGAGGCCTACGCGCCGCTGGCGCGCGGCATGCGCATGAAGCACCCCAAGATCCTAGAGCTGGCCAAGAAGTACGGCTGCACTCGTGCGCAGCTGTTTGTTCGGTGAGTAAGCGTCCATGGTTCTAATTTCCACGCTATTGTGACATTTGGAGGCTTGTTAGAGTGGTCGCAGCAACTGACTATGGTTTATCAGCTGGTCTTTGGACCGTGGCATGATTACTCTCCCCAAGAGTGTGCGCCAAGAGCGTCTCATCGAGAACGCGGACGTGTCCGAGTATGAGATCTCCCAGGAGGATCTGGCTGCATTGGATGCGCTTGATGAGCATTTGGTGACCGATTGGTACGTTTTCGAATGGCTTGATGACGTCTACGCAAGAAAGGAACGCTAACGAAATGTGATAGGGACCCGACTGAAGCTCCTTGAGAAACGCTATTGAAAGTCGAAATAGAACAACTCCCAATTCATAGGTTCATGCTAGTTTGACTGTGACCAATCAACCACCTGCGACCTGCAGATAACTCAGCCTCAGCTGAAGTGAATGAATGCATCACGTGGCTACAGGTTGCCTAGAAATCTGGGCGAACTCCCTCACTTTGCCTGTTTCTCCCCACATTACCTCATCATGGAACTCTGAACACCATCATCATGCGACTCTTAAACACCACAACGCTCAAGGTGAAGGAGTTCGTTAGCGAGAGACCCAGGTACGCTATTCTGTTCCACATCTGGGGCTCGCAAGAGATTGTGCTTCAGGACACGGAAGCAGAGGGCGAAGCTCCTTCTAGTATCAAGGCTGGATGGAAGAAGATTGAAGGTTCCTGTGCACTCGCTCTCAAGGATGGCTTTGACTGGATCTGGGTCGACACCTGCTGTATCGACACGTCTTCGAGCTCTGAGTTTTCCGAGGCTATTAACTCCATGTTTCGTTGATATAAGGAAGCCGATATTTGCTACGCTTACCTGGAAGATGTGCCTCCCTTGAAGTACGCCCCGGTCATTGGCTTTCAGGATCTTGCTACTGATCTGGACTTGGATCACATCGCCGCTATTGAAAACGATCTGAAAACCTTTCTAAGAAGTCGATGGTTCACCCGAGGTTGGACTCTCCAAGAGCTTGTTGCACCGCGAAGAATCGACTGCCACGCTTCAGACTGGTCCTTCCTTGGGTCAGAGGCCGATCTTGTGGACATCATCCACACACACACCATGATAGACAAAGAGGCCCTAAAAGGCGTTGGTAATTTGTCAAGCTTTAGCGTGTGGAGCAGAATGCAATGGGATGCCAGAAGAGAGACAACTCGCGTCGAAGACATGGCTTATTGCCTATTAGGCATCTTTGACATCAACATGCCGCTTCTGTACGGCGAGGGCGATCGAGCGTTTCGTCGCCTCCAAGAAGAGATTCTCAGAACCATTGAAGATTACAGCCTCATGGCCTGGACATCATACGACATGACGCCTCAACCGCTCAGAATATACTCATCGGCCCTTGCGTCACATCCGAGAGGCTTCGGCATCATGAGACTAGATACAACCCACGTTCCAACAGCCGCAATCAATAGGGACTTTGACAAAGGCATGCAAAGAATCATTGTACAAGGATCGCACTTGATCAGCCCAAATAAAGAGTTAATGCTTGGGTCCATCAGGCCTTATTTTGAAGGCGTCTATGAAAATAGCGCTCATTCACATCTGGAGGGGGTGTCCTTTTCACCGCCTGTATTATCGCCGCGTGGTATCTCAATCACCATGTCCACGAACAGGGCACTGAGCTCGCGTCCGAACACATGGCTTGCGTGGACTGCTTTGGACTTTCATACACCAAAAGACATTTATGGTCTATGTATCGGGCTCTCAGACGAAAGCGGCAAATATACAAACTGGGATGACAAGGCTTCTAGGCGTGGTACGGAACGCCTCTACGCCGTCCCTTTTTCGATGCCAGCGACGTTCCGATTGACGAAGTTCTATCTCCGCGCAACACCAGAGTACTACATCGAATCGGTAGCCGACTCATGGGATCTGAAGCCCGATGTATCCCAGTTGCGATTTGACAGGCGAAATGAGGCTGTGTCTGCGACCGTCCTTGCTACGTATTCCCCTCTGAGAATGAAGATAAAAGGGGATGTGTACGCCTTCCGGACGAAGCCACAGAAGTTTCAAAGAGCAATTGCAATTATGTGCGATCCCATTTGGCTTTCGTAGTTGAACTCATAGAACTGAGGGGAAAACGGCGAGTGTTACAGTTCGCAGTCTTGTACGGAAAGGATTCAAGCGCAGAATCGCCAGACCATGGGTGGCGTTGTAAGGTAACACCCGCGCCAGCCAACGACGGCTCAGCTATCGCTTTTCATTCTTTCTTGCGTTATACCGAGGGAGTTGTGCATCTCCAACAAAGCTCGCTTCGGCAATTCCCGTGGGGTATTGTTGGAGCGGTGGTTCAATGGGACAAGAAGAAAAATCAAAGTATTGTTGATGTGATGATATATCTAGAGGGGGAGAAGGTAGATGAACCTGAGCCGCGGCTGGAGGACTGGATTACTCAGATGAGCGCTCTTTGGTCCAAACCAGGACTGGAGTAATGCTGTTGGTATTCCTATCACAGGGTAGTTGGTTCGAAC